>JACEGR010007526.1:0-48205 GCA_014170235.1 Listronotus bonariensis
AGAAGGAGGAAGGAAAACTGACTCACACACCCAGAACCCGAAACGTCCGTTAAGACTTCACGGGTCCTTTAAAGGGTGGGTGGGGTGGTACCTCCTCAGGCGAGGAAAACTCCTCTACCACCTACCAAATAATGTTTTACATCGCTTTCATCTTATAGAAAACGATTTTATTTAGGTTTTTAAATTTATTTTTATAGTTCTTTTTGTGCTAATAACTAAAATAGATTTTTTAAACTTTTGGGGACATTTTTTTCTTAGCCATAATCTTCAATAAATTATATTTTTAAAATGGACATAAAAATAAAATTAAACATCTGTGACACAAAGCCGATTTTTATAAAGCATAAATGATTCAAGCCAAAATTTTAAACAAATAATAATAATAAGTTATCCAAATTAAACCAAAAAGAAGCACAAATTTATATTTAAGGTTTTAAATGAGTTAAAATAATTTAAATACTCTAAGTATCGAAGATATTATTAATTTTTACTGGTTTAAGCATTACTTACAACAGTTAATTTCGTTTAATTTAACGGTATACGGGGTAAGTTAAAAAAGTAAATTTTATTTTTAAAGATAAGTTTCTTTTTTAAACTTAAATATATTTTTTAAATTAATACAAGTTTTCCAAATATCATTTTGTTATAAGTTTAATAATGTAATAAGCTATCTCTTGAGCTATAAATTTGTAAATTTGTATTTACTTATCGTACGGGGTTTTCATTTATATTTTGCCACCCACTTTTAACTATAACCAAGGAGGATAGAAAAAAACGTCCTGTATAAAAGTTTAATACTGTTTCATTTACTATATTTTAAGCTCAAAAAAGAAACAAATGAACATTAAAAACTCAAGAGAAATGAAGAGGTAAACTTTTTACGTAGAACACCCTATATATTATGTCACCATTAAAAAGATCTTTTTAACAGCTTTACAAAAATATCGAATTTGATATATCTATCTTTAATAGTTTCCAAAATATGATCACCTAAATCTGAAAAATAGTAGATATATGTCGAGGATTTCCTGCCAGAAGGGCGTATCTATATAATTTGTGATTTTCTTTTATGTAAGAACATAAGACCTTTTGGCATGTTCGAAATTGTAATAAAAGTTAATATGCCACAAAAAGAGTGCAATAGTTGGCTATTCTATTGAGGCAGGGAATACGGCGTTCTGGCATGTCAAACAAATCGCCATAAGCGTCAAATTTTGCGAATAAAAAGAAAATCACAAATTACGTGGATATGCCCTTCTGGCAGAAAACCCCTTGATGTAATTTTCATTATAGCTACCTACTGTTGACATAATATAAAATTTATAAAGTTTACCTCTTCATTTTATTAAAGTTTTTGATGTTCATTTGTTTTTTTATGCTCGAAAGACAATAGATGAAAAGGTATAAAACTTTTATAAAGGACGTTTTTTTCTAGCTTTCGTGGTTAAACACTTCTTCAAGAAGTTAACGCACCAGCCTAATTGTTTCCATAAGCTTCAATACAAAAATTCTTTAATTTAAATGGCCATAACTCTTTTAATAATTGAGTTATTAAGGCAATTAAAAAAGATAATGTTAAGGAATGGAAAAGCTATAACTTTGGCATAACCGTTTTTATTTACTGTTAACAATACATCTCACAGGGTGATTAAAAGTTTAAAAAAAAATTAAAAAAATTTAATTTCTCTGTATGATGTGCTGTTAAAAGAGAGTAATCAAATTTGTTATATTAAGACATCAGAAATAAGTAAGGGCATAATTTATTCGCAAATAAGATTACTGCCTTTCAACAGCATATCTAGCAGGGCGATTAAAAATTATTTATTTTTGCCAAAAACTTTTAATCACCCTGTGAGATGTGTTGTTAACAGTAAATTACAACGGTTACGCCAAAGTTATAGCCCACTTGACCTTCCTTAACTTTTTTTTAAATTGTTCTAATAACCTAATTATTAAAAAAGATAAAGCCATTTAAATTAAAGCATTTTTGTATTAAAGCTTATGGAAAAAATCGAGCTGGTGCGCTTTTTTTCTTAGAGGAGTGTAGTTAATACTGGGTGGCAAAATATAAATGAAAACCCTGCACAAATTGGGATTTATTTAAACCTTAATCAGTGTTTCATAAGTCATAATCAAATGCAGAGATTTTTATCAGGATGATATTTCTTAAGCAATCAAAAATTAAACAATTATCTAAACTGTTGCTCAATTTAACTGCAACTGAGATTTTTTGGTAAATTTTAAATCGTTATTATTATTATTAAATAAAATGCATAATTAAACAAAATGCGGTTTTAATTTTTTGTAGGGAAACTTTTTGACGTGATTTTATTATGTTGTTGGCGTTATGTTGCCGCGATATGTTGAATGTTGAGCGTGCAGTGAAAAAAAAAGAAAAGGCACAATCGGCCTCCGTATTCTACGTATATCACATACATACGTGCAGTAAATAAAGTTATACAGGGGTTTTAATATTAGGTATATTAATTAAGCTATTTTATACATTATACAAAGTGTTGTTAAAAATTATTAATTTTCACCGTTAAACTATAATATACAGGATGTTTTAAATAATCCTGGCCAAATTAGCAAAAATCAGTAATGATAAAAAGCCGTTATGTACAGGGTTTTTATAAAGTATGACCTAAAAAATAAAAAAAAGGATATTAGCGCTTTGAACAGTGTAATGTACAGGGTGTTCATGTATATCTGGTCAGAACATATAGGGTTAAATTGTTTGATAATATACCTATAATTGGGCTATTTTTTTTTATTATTAATCTAGTTTATACAGTGCTTTTAAAAAGTTATTATATAATTTTATAGTGTTTTGTGTATCTTATATACAGGATGTTTATGTATATCTGGCAAAAATATAAAGGAATTTTTGATTAAAAAAAAGTGTAAAAACAATTTTCCGCACTCTCTACTAGCGTGTGGAAAGTAAAATAAACATGATCAAAATTTTAACTAGCTGTAAAATTTTTGCTATTTGAGGAATTGAGATAACATTTTGGCCCTAGATACGTGGTATGGGTAGGTTTATACCAGCAGATCAAAAACCTATACAGAATGTCCCAAAAATAGTTAATCTAAAATGTAAAAAAATATTTAAAATTCGATATTAACGTTACTATTACAATTGAAAAAAAATGGTTTATAGGAATTGTGCACAGGTATCCACAGTTCATTAAAAAAATTGAAACCGCTTTACAGGGTGGGTCAAAAAGATGTCATATTAAAAAACCTAAAAACTTATTTATCATAACTCCTGAAGATTTGCAAACTAATTATTAACATTAAAAAAAATATTATTCAGGGTGTCCCAAAAACAGTTAACTTAAATTTAAAAAAATATATTTTAAATACGATATTCACGTTACTATTGCAATTGAAAAAAAAATGTTTATTATGCACAGGAATCTATAGTTTATAAAAAGTATAAAACCGCTATACAGGGGGTCAAAAAGATGTTATTTAAAAAACCTAAAAACTAAATTCATTATAACTACGGTATTATATCATCTGAAGAGTTAGGAAATTGCCTAAATATGAGATTTGCAAACCAATTATTATTATTTTAAAAAATGTTATACAGGGTGTCCCAAAAAACAGTTAACCTAAATAAAAAAAAATAAAATACGATATTGACGTTACTATTGCAATTTGAAAAAAACTGTTTAAAATAATTATAAACAGGTATATATAGTTTATAAAAAACTTTAAAACCGCTATACAGGGTGAGTAAAAAATATGTTATTAAAAAGAACTAAAAACTAAAATGCATTATAACTACGGTATTATATCATTTGAAGAGTTAAAAAATTGCCTAAATATGAAGATTTGCAACACTTTTTAATGGCAAGGCATTGGCAAAAAGGTATCAAAAAGACGCGAAAGTGGGCAATTGGCCGTTATTAGGCTACGTGTTGCAGATAAAGTGATGGCATCCGTCATTAATAAGTTATTGGCAAAAAAATGCGTTTAAGATGATGGCATCCATCATTAATAAGTTATTGGCAAAAAGATAACAAAAAGACACGAAAGTGGGCAAATGCAGATACTCCCAAGCAGCAAGCTGATATCTTATTGACGAAAATTGTCGCATATACTTTTTTTAAAAGCTAAAATGATGCGATATTTTATTTGAAAATTAAAATAGGAAAAAACTCCTTACTGCATGCAATTTCCTTGCAATGCAAAGTACCATCTCTCGGAACACTGTCCAACTTGGAGATGCAGATTTTTCACTAGTCGAAGAAATTTCTTTCAAAGCTAAGTGCGATCACCTACCGCAGACCGTTCTCGAATTATTTTTGTCTAATGGGTACGGTTTAGACGATAAAAAGCGAAGATATTGCAGAAACGTAGTAGTTTATTGTCCATTACGCCATCTATCGGTATGTCAAAAAACTATTAAATATATATAATATTTTTTTATTTACACGTCTTTAAAACTTTTAATAAAGTTTTAAACAAAATGTTTACTGCCCCTAACAGTCTACTTTAATATCTTGCCTTCTCGACTAGCCATCACCAATTAATCACACAATACATACTTATTAGGTAATGAATACATTTAATTATGTCTATTAAAAAACTCTTTTCTTTAAAAAAGAAACTAAAAAGCTTTAAAACCACGTAGAAAACAAATGCACAAAGCGGTCACTTTCGGTCAAAATTAACCTAGCTAATTTTACCATCATTTTATTTTTATTCGCTCCAAAATACATAATAAACATTTTGTTTGACCTTATTTTTATTTGCATGATTTTTAACAATAAAATGTTATGAAAAGGCCAATTCCTTTAAATTATGTAAAAAAACATAAAATAATTTTGTTTAGCTGCCATTATAAATAAAACAGATCAAAAAAATGTTTTAATGTTAGTTAAATACCAATGTTCATAATATGGTTTAAAAAGTATGAATATGCGAAAAACGCGTGCTTTATTTAATCAGGATTGGTATGCCGCCATTTTTGTATGCTGCCGGCAATTCGCCTGCATATAAAATTTATTGGCAATTAAGTGTGATGTTGGCATACTATTGCCACCAATTGCCAATGCTTTACCATCAATGCCAATATGAAAAATGTACATTGCCGGCAAATAGTGTTTGCTGGGCGTAGTACGTAAATCAAAAGAAAACACTTTAAAATAGTAAGTATTTAAGGGACACTTACACTCAATTTTCAGATCCAAAACATAGGGAAAAATATTTTAAAGGAGTTAAATGTCAAAAAAAAAACTATTAAATATATATAATTTTTTTATTAACACGTCTTTAAAACATTTATTAAGGCAACTCCCTGATTCAAATAATTTTTTAGGTAACTACAGATTTAAAAGGTTTTAAACAAAATGTTTACAGCTCCTAACAGTCTACCTAAATAACCCGCCTTCTTGACTAGCCATCACCAATTAATTACACAACACACACTAATTAGATAATGAATACACTTAATTATGTCTAAACTTAAACTTTTTCTTTAAAAAAGAAACTGAAAAGCTAGAAAACCACGTGGAAAACAATTGCACAAAGCGGCCAAACAAAAGCAAGGTTGCCTCATCTGTCAAATTGTCAAATCTTGTATTTCGGCTAAGTGGGAAATTTGAATTTATCACCTTCGGTCGAAATCGTCGAAATTAACCTAGCTAATTTTACCATCATTTTATTTTTATTCTCTCAAAAATACATAATAAACATTTTGTTAAACTTAATTTGTATCAATAAAATGTTAGGAAAAGGCCATTTCCTTTAAATTATGTAAAAAACATAAAATAATGTTGTTTAGCCGCCATTATAAATAAAACAGATCAAAAAATTGCTCCAATGTTAGTTAAATACCAATGTTAATAATATGGTTTGAAAAGTATGAATATGCGTTGAAGGTTTGCCTTCAAAAATCAAATATTTATTTGCCTGCAACAAAAAGGCATGCTTTTTTAATCAGGATGCCGCCATTTTTGTATGCTTGCCGGAAATTCGCCTGCATGTAAAATTTATTGGCAATTGAGTGTTAACTTTTTAATGCGTATTAGATGTTGGCATAATATTGCCACCAATTGCCAATGCTTTACCATCAATGCCAATATGAAAAATGTATATTGCCGGCAAATAGTGTTTGCTGGGAACTTTTACACTATAATACCTGTCAACTAAATAGGATCAAAATATATCTAACATTTATTTGGTTGGTAGGTTTAAGCGTGCTATTTTTATATATTCCTTAAAATTATACACTTCTTTTACATTTTACAACCATTCTTTATGCTAAATATGTAATCTCACAATAAAAGTTTAGTTTCCAAGAAATAATTCTATTTAGATTTTCATTTTCAGTTCTCATTTCCTTAAAATTTATATATATTTTTCCGCATTAACCTATTCCAATCTAAGAAAACAATAGACTTTTACCAAATAGATTTTAATACACCATTAGCACTAAATTACCACTATTTAGTCATTAAAATTTTAATAAATTTCAGTATAAACCACATTTTACACTTTTTATTAATGTTTTATGTATATTTACTGAATAAATCAATGTTTTTGAATATACCGTCGATTTTGCTATTGGGAGTGCGTATGCGCATGCCCTGCCATCCCGCAGACCCTTTCTTTAAATTGTGTCACTTTTCGAAACGGCAATTGATCCTCTAGCCTTGTCTATTCTCTTTGCTCGTTATTCTCAAATTCTGTCATTCTAATTGTGGCATATTTTGTGTTTCTTGAAATTTTTATTCCATTTTTGCCAAAAGTGATTAAAAGAAAAAAACATTTAATTATTGAACAATAATGCGTTGTTGTGTGAAAAATTGCTTTAATAGTTAATCGTTCTAAAAATAAAGGATGCGATGTTACGTTTCACCGGTAAGTAAAAACATGATAAATTCAAATTTTGTAATTATTTAGAAACCGGACGCATTGACGATTTTATTGAGATTTGGTTTACGGGGTTTTTTTGGGGCGCTGAACACGAATCAAAAAAAATTTTGTCGAACCCATTTTGTTTTCGAGATATCAATTATGAAACTTAAATAAAAAAAATAACCTAAATTCACCTTCTTTTCATGAGTTTTTCGCCAGATTGGCACTTAATAGAGAATTATTGCAAGTTTCCCTATTAACCTCGGGTATTATTAATCCCAGCCTTGGATTTTGGTCAATACCAAGATCGTTTAATAGGTAAGGTTGCCTCGTAAGCCTTGCAACATGGCGGACCATACGTCACATATGTATTTTGCTCATTATTTAATGAAGTTTTTAACAGTGTAGTTTGTGTTTTTTGTCAATATTAAAGAAATACTGTTAATTCCAGTTATTACCGTAACTTCTTTATTTCCTATTAATAAATTATTGATTATTCTAGCTGATTTTTAAATATTGTATATCGCGCTCTTTCGCCCTCATAGCATTATCCGTCTAGACATCCTTGTTTGCTATGTTGGCGCCAATAAGGAACCAGCAGTGCGGTACATATGTGACGTAATGAGGCAACCTTACCTATTAAACGATCTTGGGTCAATACGGCCGAATGTCGCGACCCTATATAGTCCGACTTTGATAAGAACCAAAGTCGGTCTATATAGAGTCACGACATTCGGCCATATTGCGTTGACGTGTTATGACGTCACATCTCCCATTTTTCGGCCATGTTGTTCAGTGCCAGAGATACATAGTTTATTTTATTAGTAGAACAACAGTTTTAAATTAATATTAAGTTGTAAATTATTTTACTTTAAATAAAAAAAAACATTTGGAATTACATCTTTCAACAAATATCACTTCCAAAACAATGCAAAATGAAATGCGCAAATTCTAGACGCCACTGGATTGATAATCAGCTTTGTTTTACCCAGTCTTGCCAACTTTTTTCCGTGGAGTGCCCTTCCTTGCGTCCCCGACCTCGAACCGCCTAAAAGTTGAGGATGGGTCGCAACCTTATAAATATAAACTAACCTTGATAAGAACTCTGTTTAGTGATCATCTGTTAATAGAGAATTATTTCACAGTGAAATAAGGCCAGGCACTAATAATACCGGCCTTATTTTGACATCTGAGCTTGCGCAGATGCATGGTGGGATAAGGACTCCCTTAATAAGGATAGTGCCTGACTTTCTTTATGTCGGTTTTGGGTCATGCCTTATTTTAGTCCTATTTTAACTTCGGAACTGTTCGTATAACCGAACGGCTGCCGACCACAAAATCTAAAAGTTTTTCAAAGTAAAAACCTTAGATTTTTAAATGTATTTCTGTAATGGTGTAAAACAAAACCCTAAAACACAAAACAATTAAAAAACTACTAAAAAAATGTTTCCCTTTTTTAGGTTAATGGCACTGTCAACATGATTTGCAATAGCTCTAAATTATGGGTACAAGCACTAATAAAATAAGGCCGGTATTAATTCCCGAGCTTAATAAGGCAACTTGCAATAATTCTCTAATGTCATTGCAGACCTCGAACGATGTTGCCAACAGAAGTAAGTGACTGTTCCCAATATCGCAAAATAAGTCACTAGAAGCCGGTGGAAGCATAAAGTGCCATTTTTAGAAACCAGTAATTAAGCCAAAGAGAATGGAGAGGGGAGAGAAACAGTTGATTTACCCCCACCAATTAAGAAATGGCACACACCTGACCTGGTGATTGTGTTCAGCGACCAAAAGAGCTCGTCAAAGTTTTATTTTATTCTTGCTTAACGTTGGTAAAAAGGACGTGCTTGGTTAAAAGTATGGATTTATTTGTAATTTTTTGTTTCAGTACGCACTTTTTACGTAACATTTTTGTGTCTAATCAATACTATCAGCCAAATATCTTGCGAACTTTCACCGGTTTGATGGTTAACTTAATACAGCGGGATTATTCGTCATGCGCATGGGAGGTTGTTTTTACGGCTTGCTATTGGCTGTTATAAATGTCAAAACTCTTGACTTTCACATGTTCAATATGGCTGATGTTTTGTGATTGTTGTGACTGTATATTTGTTTTGTGCTTTCTTCGGTTTGATTTTACGTGTGACCTGTGTTATAGATATAAATTATTGAAACAAAATTTGTGGAAATTTATGGGTTTTTTAATAAATTATTTTCTAAATTATTTACGTTGTTTTTTTTAATAAAAACAAATTAACACTTTATATAGGATTTATTTATGTAACAAAACATTATATACGTTAATATTTTATATACATCTGTAAAATATATGAATATCTTGCTGGAGGTAAAAGCACAACGAACCAATAAAGGATTTCTGTGTGCGTCCTCCCTATTTAATAAATTTGCTTGAACTGTAAAAGACAGACAAATGATCAGTTTAAAAAGTATTAATTGTGATAAAAATTATACTAAAGCGAAAAAATAAAAGGGCCTAAAGCCTAAACACTTAAAAACTTAATAACTGACCCAGTTAAGGTACAAACCAGGATATAGAGTGTGTCTACTTAAGTTCGTACCATAAGGCAAACTTACTATTAATTTTACGAAAAAATTTAACCATTTGATATTAATTGTTTTCAGTGGTAGGTATATGAAAGATCTTATAAAATATAAATTTATATTAAGAGGAAAGTACACTTATTTTTGTCAAAATTGAAAATTTGTGGAAAAAAATGTTTAGGATTAGGATTTTTTCTGCAATAACGAGCATTTTGAGCTTCTATTACAAAAGTATTTTATTTTAAAATAAGTATCCAGTAATGTGGAAACTTAAATTTTCATTGTTAATTAAAACCTACAATCTTATCTGCTTCCTCATACCTAAAAAAACAAGTATGTAGATATCGAATAAAATGGACCAAGCACAGTGGCCTATGGAAACTGAAATCCTACTACGCTTTTCTTAGTATAAGTAGGTAATATTAACTTATAGACTATAATACCTTTCAACTAAATAGGATCAACATAAATCTAAAATTTATTTGGTTGGTAAGTTTGAGCATGCTATTTTCATATATTTCTTAAAATTATACACTTCTTTTACATTTAGTACGTACAGTATAATTCTATTTAGATTTTTATTTTCAGTTCTCATTTCCCTAAAATTTATACCTATACATTTTTCCACATTAACCTATTCCAATCTAAGAAAAAAATAGTCTTCTACCAAATAGATTTTAATACACCATTAGCACTAAATTACCAATATTTAGTCATTAAAATATTAATAAAATTCAGTATTAACCACATTTTACATTTTTTATTAATGTTTTATGTATATTTACTCAATAAATTAATGTTTTTAAATATACCGCCGATTTTGACATTGGGAGTGCGTATGCGCATGCCCAGCCATCCCGCAGACCCTTTCTTCAAATTGTGCCACTTTTCGAAACGGAGATTGATCCTCTATCCTTGTCTATTCTCTTTGAATTAAGCCTACTGTCCATGAGATCGGTTTTTCGCTCGCGGATTATATTCAGCGTTGTGATTGGCGGGAAAAGCATTTTAAATTTGCACTAACCAATCACAACGCTGAATTATCATCCGCGAGCGGAAAACGCCCTCATGGACAGCCGGCTTTATGCCTACCGTCCATGAGAGCGGTTTTCCGCTCACGGATGATAATTCAGCCTTGTGATTGGCGGGAAAAGCATTTTAAATTTGCACTAAACAATCACAACGCTGAATTATCATCCGCCAGCTCTCATGGACAGCCGGCTTTAATCTATATATTTCGTGGGAGCTGTGAACAGAGCTAATATTGTACTACAAAGAATCAGATTTTGTTGGCAGCACTGGTAAACGGTGGATGGCGCTTGAGAGCAGCCAAACCAAGAAATTTAAGGAAGAAAAGAAGAAGACTGGTAAACTTTTGTAAACAATGAAAAGACAGTTTTTGAAAAATGGCATCTCACGATGAATGGTATTCTGAAAAATTGTCCAACTTATTACAGGAAGATCTTCGAATTTCAACCCTAAATGAATTAAAGGACCATCTTAGATCATTGCCTCATGATGAGGCTACAAGAATAGCCAACATTCTTCAGTTGCCATTGGTCTTTGATTGTTTAAACGATACAAATTCGTAAGTTGTAGCCTTATGAGCTGGATTAAAATAACGCATTAGTTTATATTATTTGCTAGATTTGCTGCTCAATTTTAATTTCTGCACCCTCTTCAATATTGTACACTGTCCTAATGTCCTAAATATACAATAAATTGTTGAGATGTAGGAATAGGCTTAGGTTGATACTTATTATACATTTTCCAAAACACTTAAAAAATATTATATATTATGTTTTTTTTATGTCCATTTTAGGGAACAAATAGATTTAGCTTGTGAGGTATTATCTTTATGTCTAAGCAGTTTAAGTTTGGGTGAAAGCACTAATCGTTATAGTACAGCATTGGAACGAGCTCTTATTCATCCTTATGCAGCAGTTAAACAAATGGCACTTAGTGAAATTGAACGCTCTCTTTCTGATGAGGAAGTTTTATATGCACTGTGCAAAAAAACAGTGCTTGTAACAAATATTATATCTTGTCTTGGTGATAGTGACCTAGGTGTTGCAAAAAAGCATCTAATATTTTAATGACTGTTGGAACAACTGTGCCTGGAATTAATAAGATTACAAGTAATGAGATTCTTATAGCACTTCAAGAGGTGATGACCATAAATGAAGTTGTAAGGCTAAGAGTGTATGAAGTAAGTATTAAGAATCTTGTAAACACCAAGCTTAGGGCTGTAAATAATTAAAATTAAAAATTATGGTAATTTTCTAGAAACCTGCGGCAACTCCGATTTTGACGAAATTTGGTATACGGGGTTTTTTGGGGCGCTAATCACGAATCCGAAAGACTTTTTTGGCGGAAATGTTTCGTTCTCGAGATATTCATCATCAAAGTTCAAATTTGAACTAAGCTTATTTTCACTATATTCCCCTTCTTTTTGCACACAATTCTTGATTTAAAGCTAAAGTGTCACAAAATATTTGATTTTCACCTTTTAAAACCCCGTTTTCCTATGTTTTTAACATTATTTTTGCATTAAATTGCGTGGCTTTTCTTTGATAATGCGGCAACCATACATACACATAGGGCTTCATGGCACACTGGGATTGAAATGATTCAAAGTATAGCTATGCAATTTAATGCAAAAATAATGCAAAGTACGTTAAAAAACGGGGTTTTAAAAGGCGAAAATCAAATATTGTGTGCCACTTTAGCTTTAAATCAAGAATTGTGTGCAAAAGAAGGGGGAATATTGTAAAAATAGGATTAGTTTAAATTTCAAGTCTGATGATGAATATCTCAAGAACAAAACGTTTCCGCCAAAAAATTCTTTCAGATTCGTGATCAGTGCCCCAAAAATCCCCGTATACCAAATTTCGTCAAAATCGGAGTTGCCGCAGGTTTCTAGAAAATTACCAAAATTATTTTTCAGATATGGGTTTCCATATTTTTAAAGCTATTAAATGTTGACTTATCAGATTTAGTATTCTTAATATTAATTACTTTTTAATACATCTTTTCTTCATGGTGGGTGTTTTATTTTTAAAAACTGCTATTACTGTCAAACTCAAAAACATAATTGAAGGGCTTATGTAAAAACATGATGAGCCACACACCCATAGAAATCTGGTTTATTCTCTAATTTATTTAATTATTTATATAATAGGCGACACTAAAAAGTTTTACATTTTATCCTTAAAGTTTATTAACTCATTAAAAGGTATTCAAGTTTAAATTAATTTTTGTATCCTTTTATCCTAATAGGCCTAAAAATGTCAATTAAAACAATGTTGTTTCTGATTAATAAAGTTACTAAGGGTCAGTTCTTAATTTGGAATTTGGATAACCCAGTATAATATAAATTAGAATGTAAAAATTATCCATGCATTTTTACCATACATGGATATTTCTTAACAGATTTTAATTTAAATTTAAATGAATTATAGATGATAATTAACATTTCAAAACAGTCAGAACCCAGTTTCAAAAAATGAAATCAGTTGGGCTGATAACAAGAATTGTGGATGAACTTGAAAATAATGATGTTTTACTAAAAATGAACATAATAGAAATTTTGTCACAATTAGGCCAAAGTGAACATGGTTATTTATTTTTGGATGAAACTGGAGTACTGAAGAAAATATTTTTTTAATTGACGAAGATGAATTGACAACACAGCTATGTCAACCTGGTTAGTACACAATTCTGATATAGTATTGGTAATGAACCATTACCTACTGTAATAAAAGTTGATAAAATAGTATTTTGCCTTCATTTTGTTGATTTTTACTTCTGGGGCATAAGAAAAAATGGCAGTACAGAATTACACATGTTTATGTTTTGGAGTTTCTCTTAGTTAGATACAAAAGTCTGATAAAATAATTCAGGTTCAGGTATGCCCATATTAAGTTTATTTTTGCACTCTGAAAAAGTTTCTATGTTCACTGGCTTCAGGTTCCCAGAGAAGTTAGTGACCATTTGGTAATAATTTACCATTTTTCTACAGTTGAGTACAGTGACAGCATACAGAGGACAAGGTGACGATCCTGTATATACATTTGTCACCAAATTTTTGGATTTTTTGTTTTATGTAAGATTTATATTTAGATGACGGAATATCCGTTGTTCAATATACAGTGACTCTTCTAACCAGAACTAATGCATTAATTTGGGAAATTGTTGCTTAAAACAAGCAATGACAAATATTGAAAAAAGTTAGTAAGTCTATAGTTATTGAAATAAAGTATTTTTAATAAGAAAAAATGCAAATTTGAGTAAAAATAATAAATAGTAAATGATATTTTTGTTTTATACATAATGCAGTACAGTTTTTACACAGCTTTATAAAAGTAATTAGCTAAATTTGTTGTTCCTAATAAAAAAATTACCCATGAACAAGTCTTGATAATAATATTGGGTATTTGTTTTAGTACCTAACTCTTGGTTGTGATTTTATTTTTTATGCAATTAGATTTACAATTTGGGCTTATAGTGATTATACCATATTATTTCCGAGACAAAAAATGAGTTAGTACATTATTTTTTATTATTAATTATAATTTTTTCCTAGAATTAAACCTTTTTATTCAATTTTTGGATATCTAACTAAAAACATTTTGCTAACCGTTTTTTATAACTTTTAGTCATTGTTTGACCTTGGAAATAATTTCCCAAATTTATGGATATAGGTTAAAAATCATCCTGTATACAGTAGCGTAGCTAGGTGAGCAAGGGCCCTGGGGCAAAAAACTTAGGTAGGACCCTAATCATGAGCGCCAGCAGGATAACATCCAGGGTGGTGGAAAAATTGCAAATGTCGAGGAGCAACAAAAAAAAATTTAAAGAGCAAGGAAAAGATCCCCATGAAATAAACACTTTATTTAAACATTTTCATATTGTCGGTTTAAATTTGTGATGAAAAAGAAAAGATAAACTATCTTTTTTATGTATAATATTTCAATAAAGATTTATGGCTGTCATAAATGTACCTAATAAACTATTTTTACAAAAATGTTTACTATAAATAACTTTAAAAACAAAGTAGCTACTCCACTTCCTGTATATAACTTTACTTTGTCAAAAAAATAAGAAAATATCGATCAATAAATGCATTTTTGTGTCTTCACACTGAATGTACACATCTTGCCATAATTTGTTTTTTCATACAGTATTATAAATTTCTATATTTCAGGAGTTTTAAAATTCTTTGGTCATATTGGACATAGAAAACCTAGAGAAATGTTGGTTAAATATCCTAGACTGTTTGACATATTATTTTCAAATATTGAAAGTGGTGACTTAATTATTGTTGGTATTTCATTAGACACTATTGGATATATAGGACAAACAAGTCAAGGGAAAATGGCTTTGGAATCTACAGGTATGTTAAATTTACTTCTTTTTATATTTTATAATTTTTGAATTTCTCGGAGGCATTATATACAAATCACTTTTTAAAATTAAAATATATACATTTTCCTTTATAAAAAAATATCAGTTAACCTTACTGCAGAAATAGACTCGTTTTAACAGCTCGTTATTAGTGATCTACACAATCCTGACCAAATATCAATGTTTCTGTATAAATTTTTGAACTGATTGATAGTTATGGTATAGTTGATTCTGTTTTTTGTTCGTGTTGAGTGCAAAGAGTCGCAAATGTACCTACAGAAATTTTAAATTAATTTTAGATGTTCAAATGTATTTTACCTTAAGTGAAATTTGTCAAACCTTTATAGTGGTTGTTAAATTCCTAAAAATCTATTGAGAATCCTTCCTTTTGCTGTGCTTATGCAGGCATACCATTCGCTTTTCCAGTCAGCTGCAACTTATGCAATATTGGCATGGGGACATTTCCCCCAGTCAAAACGCATATTTTCTCTTCAAAGAAGAACAGTGTGCACTGTTGCTGGGTTGGGGTATAGGGCTGATGTGAGGGCATGTTTTTTAAGTCTTAAAATGATTACCATTCCTTCTAGATACATCTTTGAGTATGTGCATGTTTTTTAAGTCTTAAAATTATTACCATTCCTTCTAGATACATCTTTGAGTGTGTGCTATATGCCCACAACATCCTAGCCAGATATAACTTAAATAGAGATTTCCACTCATGCTCCTAGAGTGGGAAATGACATTCGACTAGACTAACTAGACTACTTAAGACTGAATAGGACTTGCCTGTCTGTAAATTATGATGGCCCTCCTTTTTATAATAAATTGCCACAAAAACTAAAAGCAACAACCTCTTCTGTGTTTAAGGCGAAAGTTAAAGATTTCCTTGTGTAAAAGGCATTCTATAATTTTCAAGATTTTTAAATAGTAATGTTAATGTATAAATTGTAACAGTGTTAATATTTTATTTCATGTATAAAAAATGCGTTTTTTATTATGTATGTCCTAACTGAGTTTATGGTAGGGGAGCCCAAGAGGGGATTTCGGGATTTACTACAGCGCGGCAGATTAATATACCGTAGGATACTTTGTACCCGGGTTAGTACCTCCACCAAATATGAGCTTCATATACAGGGCCGATCATAAAAAACAAAAATATATCTTATCAGAAATTGTTGAGCAGATCAGATTAAGATAGGGTAAGTTAATTACATGCTAAACAGTGTATATTCCACTAATCTGCCAATTTCCGATATATTAATCCTAAAACTTGAGCGTTATGGAATAAGTAATCCACTACTATCCTGGATCAGTAGCTATCTTCGAGACCGAACCCAAATAATTAAGTTCTGTAATAGGAAATCCAAAGAGATAAAAGTGTATTCTGGAGTGCCTCAGGGATCTCATTTGGGTCCTTTTCTTTTCCTTATGTTCATAAACGACCTATGTTCAATTTTCAAAAACAGCAGATTTCTTCTGTTTGCCGACGACTTAAAGATATTTCACAAAATAAATTCAGAAGTTGATTGCATATTATTACAAAACGATATAGATTCTTTAAATAGTTGGTGTAAACAAAATCAAATGGCATTAAACATTTCCAAATGTAACATAATATCCTTTACGCGAAAAAAGAATCCAATAAACCATGATTATTTTATTGGAGATTCTAAGTTAGGCAGAGTTTCTCTGATTCGTGATTTGGGTGTTTTGTTTGATAGCGAACTGCGATTTACTCTACATATAGATTATATCATCGAGAAAGCATTTAGAATGGCAGGGTTTGTTATGAGACAGTGCTGGGATTTTAAGAACGTCGAGACACTTAAAACAATATATTATGCCCTAGTGAGGAGCCACTTAGAGTACTGTTGTGTTGTCTGGTCCCCTATGTATAATGTGCATATCAAAAGAATTGAGCGAGTGCAATCGAAGTTTACGAAATTTTTATTGTATAGGACAGAGGTTACCAATATTTCCGATATTCCATATCCGGAACGACTAAGGTTAACCGGCCTACAGAGCCTGCAGGATCGACGTGTGCAGCAGGATTTAACATTTGGGCATAAAGTTATTAATAACTTCGTAAACTGTTCCGAACTCCTGAGTTTGTTTACTTTTAGGGTCCCCCTTCGCTCTACAAGGCAGACAGATTTGTTCTTCTTGAACCCTATTAGAACAGACATAGGTAGTAATGACCCAATTAGGCGGATTATGAGTTCGTTAAATGGATTACCAATGGAGTTAAACTTTAACTGCACTCCGGATAAGTTTAAGAAAGTCATTAGGGCCGTCGTTACAAACGTTTGATGGGCAGTATTTGTCGTTAACTTTTCTGTTTTTTTATATATCTTTTACTGTGTTTTTAACTATGTAGGTATAAATTTTTAATAATGTTTTTTTCTTTTAATTATTTGATTTTCATGTTAGTCTTAAAAGTCTTTGTTTCTTTTTTTACTTTTATGTTTTTGTGAGGTTTTTCGCTTTTTCCGTCTGGAGTAATTTTTATATTTATCATCGTTTTTAACCAGTATTTGTTTTATTTTTTGTTAGTTATTGTATTTTAAAGTTTATAAGTATATGTTTTTAATTATGTTTTATTTAAACACTTTTATATTAGTTTTTAAGGTTTTTTTTTTGTACTATTTGGGCACTGCCTGTAATGTAGGTTTGAATAAATAAATAAATAAATTTGAGAGTGACGTAAAGCAAACAGAGGGCTACAAAAAAAACGTCAGTTTAACATTTTCGAACGTAGCTTTTTTTTAATTTGTAGAAAATAATTCAGGGATAACGTAAAATATATAGTACGATATGACCCGAACGATTTCCACAGCCGAAATAATAATAGTATTTTTTGACATATTTAAAAGTCTATAGGCGATTCCCCCACTGATGAAAAGGTATACATTATATAACGTTTCTTTCTTCTTATCATCTAAGCTTTGCAACTCAATGGGTCTCTACGACGCTCGAGTAAATCCCCCAATAGAAAGGTGGGATTACCTTTTAGAAATTATTAATTATTCTAAAAAATTTTATTAAAAATGTTTTGTGATACCTGCTGAATAAATACTATCATAAAATGAAACTTCTTTTAAGCATTTATTTATTAGAAATCTATACTTTTTAGGTGCATTCTTTACTATCTTACTGTATTATACATTAAATTATAATATTGGAGTCAATTGGAATAACTGATGTTCACAATATAACACATATTACTATTACAACTTAATAATAAAATTTAGTATTATTAATGGTAATACATTAACAAAATTAGCCTTATGTTTATTCTTAGGTTATGAGTTTTTAAAACTATTTTATTTATTCATTTATATCATCACTGCTTTCTATATCTTCGATATAATAAGTAGATAGTAGTAATTTGAGTTTTTATATTTCCTATTTCTTCTTTTACTAGATCTTCCGTTTCCTTCTTACAAATTAAATTAATTTAATTATGAGGCCTACAATATCCAGTCGATAATGGCCTTGGATTCTGCCAAAAAATATTTCCACTTGGGGTACATAAACGGAGTGGAACCAAGCAAACCGCAAACAAGTTAAAATTACTTTTTTTCTACAATTATGGTATTGTCATTACTGAAACGTTGTTTGTATGTGGATTGTGAAGCGCTTCCATCGGCTCCCCATTTGTGAATCAAAAATAATTCATTGGACTTCTAGGTACATTGTATAATCAAGTCTTTTTGTACATTTAATAAACGTTTTGCTGTGTAGTCGACTAAAACCTGAAGAGTTACTTCTGCAAAGATATCCGATATTGTTATGCACTTCTTGTCTGGATAAAAAGCCTTTTTTCCACTAATATTTTATTGTAATAAGGATAAATATTTTTATTTCTTAATTTAGCTCCTTTTTGCATCAAAATGTACGATTTTTTTGAATAATCGCCATCAATATACAGAGCGAGAACTTCTTCATCGGTGTACATAATTGGTACTGCAGGCGCTGGAGAATGCAATATTATTATCTTTGAAGGCTTTGAGCATTCTCCAATTTCTATTAGTATATTTAAAGTACTTCGTTCACCCGCTGCTTCGAAGCTTTTACGAGTAGCAAACATTCTTCGGTTTAATATGTTTCTATTAATGGCAACACTTTTTGCCTTTTCGTTTGGTCTTTTACCTCAACAAAATATTTGGTAGGTCGACCCCGTCTTGCATTTGTCATTCTCGATGTTGCTTCAAATTGTTTGTCATCAGTTTTTCGTAAGTTAAGGTCTATATTTCCGTCTAACTACTGTTGATGCCGATGTTCGAACACTTTCGTTGCTGTCCTTCTACTTTTTAGTCAATTTACTATTAAAATTTTCAAGAGTTTTTTTATTATATCGAAAATGGGGTCTTCTACATATGTGTCCAAACCCAGTATTGTAGAAACGTACGTAAATTATTACCTCTAAATTCTTTTTTTCTAAACTCTCTTCTTTACGCCAAATTTTAACTAAATCCCTTCTTGATAACTGTATACCTGGCGGATGTTGGCACAAAAACTTATGTTGTCAAACTTCAAACTTTATTCATGTTAATATCCAAAGTGGCTTACATACGTCATAATTTAATAATAAAAAATACAATATTAAAAATACAATATTAAAAATACAATATTAAAAATACAATAAAATTATTAAACACAAAATATTTAAAATTTTTAAAATCTTAAAATCCTAAAAACCATGGCAACACAAATAATTAAAATAAAATTTTTGGCAAAAGTGAAAACTTTAATCTTTTCCTCCACATTTAAGGTTTAAAATAAGTCCAAACTAACCTCTTTATCACCTGCTACACAATTTGAAAATTACATTTAAAAATGAGATAAAATCCACAGCATACTAAACACTTTTAAAATTGAGATGAAATACACAGTCTACTAAACAACCTAATTACACATTAAAACATATAATCATTAATATTGAAGGAGAGATACTCCTCATAACAATAGAAGGGGTTCTTTATCAAGAATACCTTAATTCTATTTTTAAATTCTTTATATTGTAACTGTCTAATTTTTAATGGCAGTTTATTAAAAAACTTTATGGACCAGTACTCCGGGGCCGTCCTGACACCTCTTCAGTCTCCAGTAGCTCGGCACTATATTGCTCTTATTGCGAGTATTATGACCATGAACATCTTGGTGAGTGGTACACAGATCTAGGTTGTTTTTAAATCTAATAGATTTCTATACTGCCCTGCTAAGCTTAAAGGTGGTATCTCCACTTTGGGTCAAAATTGAGTTAGACCCAAAAGATGAAAGGGTATTTAAAATTACACCTTCTGCCATACCTTAAAAGTGGTAAAACCTATAAGCAAACTGAAAAATGGCCTATGAAAATTGTGGTATATCCAAAAAAGGCATCTATTGTTATCTTAAAGGTGGCATGAACAATTTTCCTAACTATAAAGTGGTATTTACAAAATAATTTAAATATACCACTTCTAAGCTAGGCTTCATATCCATTTTTAAACACATTTTCAAAACGATAATGTGGTAAATACAGGAATGCCGGTTGTTACCACGTTTAAGCTTTGTTACACCAACATAGAGGTGTCTTGGAGGTGTCTCAGCCTGTTAGTTTTTATGCTGATTCACGTTCGGTTTGTTCAAATTTTTTCATAACGTACAAATAAACTGGTCTGGAAACTAAAATTATTTTGACAAAGTTACTTAATAAAATTTGTGTTTGACCCGTGTGGTATGGTTTTAACTTAGTGATTAGGTAAGTCAAGAGATTTTGTTATTTTGTAGTTTACAATAATAATAGCCGTTAACAAATGTAAGGTTAGTTCTCATATGCTAAATTTAATTTGTGCACGAATGTCAACTTTCAATAATTTGTCCCATACAAGAACAACAATAAAAATTGTACATGGTTTTATTAGGAGCAAAAGTTATTATAACTAATATAAAAAAGATAATACTTTTCGTGGTGAGGCTGTAGGATTGACGGACAAGCTCTGCGAGTCCGGCAACTATATCCAAACCATAAAAAGTGACTTTTGCTCCGAATAAAACATGTTATTTTATCTTGAAACCTTAAAATTCAATATAATCCTCTAATTTTTGTAATTTTAATTTTCATTCTCAGTGGCTGCAAAAGTCTTTTGCTGCCGCCGACTGCAAAAGTAGATTCAAAAAAGTTAAAAAATAACAAAACAAGTGTCACATCATCAGGTCAGAAATGACATATTAGACCTTAGACCTTAAAATAGGGTCGGGATAACTCATGCACTGAAGCTGCTCGGCTTATTGTGCGCCCTGTCTTTTTACGTCTGGGTGATGTCAGCCCGACGCGACCTACACAGCTTAACGTGGGTTCCGAACCACGATCCTATATGCGACAACTTAAGACAGCGTCCCCACCCAGGGGATTAACGGACCTACCAAATGAGTGGGGTCCGCATGTCTACGGTTGTGCGGGACACGGCAAAATGTGTTCCGGCACCCTGGGCTTTCAACGGCGATACATTTTGCACTTTGACCATCTATTGTTGAGCTAACCACTTAATTTCTGACCAACTTATTATTAAGCATTTGGCCTTAGCAGGATTCGAACCCACCTCATGCCCGTTGATGAAAGTTAGCGTTGCTTTTGCAATCGCTTTTGCGGCAGCAAAGTGTACTTTGCAGCCGCTGACACAGGCTGCAAAATTAGTTAAAAAAGACATAATGACTTTACTAGGCGGCAGTAAACTGTTGATAACAAAAGGGTTTTAGTATGTGGGCTTATAATATTTTTTTATTATCCGAAATCTTGTTGAAGATTAAAAATAAAATTTGTTAATATTTTTGGACATAAATGGTCAGCAAGAAAAGAACTTTGAGTTCAGTTTTAAGCATTATCTAAACATATTTTTTCTCAAAAATGAGCGAAAAAGTCAGTTTATGGCTCGCTTTATGGTCACATTCTAAATTGTATGTGGTGTTTTAATGGGTACCGTTTTGATTCCAGCAAAAATGTTTATGTGTGGATCTAAAAGGTCTGGAGAAATTTTGCGGAAGGCGCTGGTCAACCCTGAGCCTACGTATACTGAGTTACAGCCTGTAGCTTTTCAGGAAGATACCAATAAAGAGTCGACAAATTCATCCTGTCAAAAACAAACTGTTACAAGAATTCTCGATGCATCAGATGTTCAACATAGTTCTCACAAAGATCTACCATTTTATTCTGAGATATGTTCCATACAAGTTGAACTATTAACCACATCTCGAGACTTTTCACCTTATTGTGACTCTATCGATGTCACTCAAAGACCAATGTTGCAGTATGATTCTGATGATTCTGTACGAGACCCCGACTTTGTTGACGAAAACGCTAATGAGTCATCTTCTTCTAATGATGATGAAAATATCCCATTGGCAGTTTTGAAAAATACCAACCGATTGAGTTTGAGAAATACTAATATAATAAACGAATATACAAAAAAGGGTGAAATTAGGAAACGCAAACGTTTTGATGAACCCTTATCTAAAAGGAAGGAGAGGAAATGGGAAGAAAAGAAGATAAAGTACACAGTAAAACCAGCTTGTAAAGTTACCTGTCAAAAAAGTGTAGCTCCGTCTTTACAAATGATCAAAGGAAATTGATCAACACTGAGTACTGGCAGATGAAGTTTGCAGAAAAAAGAAATTTTGTTATGAGCTCAATAGTTTATAAGGATGTTACACGTCATAGAGTTAATAATTCCAGGCGAAAAAAGTCGATGAGTTATTTTATGAAAAGTGAATCTGGCGATAGGGTGCAAGTATGCAAGACATTTTTCTTGCTACTCTGGGGTATACCAAAAATAATGATCGTATCATCCAAGATTGTTTTTCAAATAAACAAGGAAATGTCATTAGCCATAGAGACAGCAAACAGGGTAAACATACAAAGACAGCAAAAATTGATAGAGATTTGATAAAGGCCCACGTCGAATCGTTTCATCCGGCAGTATCCCATTATCGCCGGGAGCATGCCCCCAACAAACGATATCTGCCGAGTGACATAACCATTCAAGCTATGTATACAGATTTTAAGGAAAAACATAATGTTGGTTGCTCATATGAAATATATCGAAGTATAGTCTCAAAAGAAATGAATATATCTTTCACCAGGCTTGGTCATGAGCAATGCAAAGCATGCGAAACTTTTAATTTACATCATGCAGATCATAATAAGGAAAATTTAAGTTTGGAGTGTGATAAATGCATTTTGTGGCAAACACATATGAAAAAAGCAACAGAAGCCCGAGCTGCTTATAGGAGGGATACGGAGGGTACTGATGAAACAACAGTATACTTTTCTGGTGATTTACAAAAGGTTATTATGTTACCAAGGCTCGAAATGTTTAAGAGAGTAATTTTTTGTCCAAGAATAATAGCCTTTAATGAAAGTTTCGTACCCTTAGGCGAAAAGCAGAAGCATTTAACCCCAGTTGCTATAGTTTGGCACGAGGGATTAGCAGGAAGACAAAAAGATGATATAATAAGTGCATATTACTCTTTTTTTTTAGAAATGCGTGACTTTGAGAATGTAATTTTATGGGTCGATAATTGCTCCTCGCAAAATAAAAATTGGAGTCTATTTTCTTTTCTCTTATTTATGGTTAATTCTTTAGAAACAGCAACCAAACAGATTGTAATTAAATACTTTGAACCTGGGCATACGTTCATGTCTGCGGACACTTTCCATCACCAAGTGGAACTTTCTATGCGTAAAAATCCAAAATTGTATGATTTTCAAGATTTTGTTAATGTTGTTCGGAACGCAAATAATAAAAAGGTTAATGTTGTTACGGCAACTAATTTTTACGAATGGCCAGACTGCTCATCCACTTATAAACTAAAAAAATACAGCCTCGAATCTACTTAAAAGATATCGTTCAAATTCGAGCAAAACGAGGCGAAAAAGTGTTAACTTATAAAACAAGTTTTTCCAATGACAGCGAAGAGAAAGAGTTAAACTTTTTAAAAAGTGAATATTTTAAAAATGGAGTTTCATTTCCTTTTAACAAAAAACCAATGCGTGGAATAACTGAAGAACGAAAAAACAATATTATTCAAAATTTATCTTCGATAATTCCAGAACATCGTTTAGTGTTCTGGAAAACTCTACCAGTTAACAACGAAGCACATAATCTAATTACAGAAATAGATGACTGAAACAATTATTCTGTTTTCCTATATTTAAAATATATCCATAATTTAGATTACTCTCACTTATTTTTTGTATTTTCGAAAGTTTAAAACCGTATTTAGTATAAGATTTTCTACAATTTGTTTTAATTTATGTTGTAAGTAATATATTATTTTTAAAATCCCAATATATTTTATAACTTCTTTTTGTACCATAACAGATTTATACCCGTTTCCACCAACATTTTAGGGGTTCCCTACCGCTAGATAAAGAGTAACTAACGGTAACCTAATGTAAGTTATTCTCTACCTAGAGTTAGGGAATTCCCAAACAGTCGGTGGAAACGGGCATTAGTCAGGCAACAAGGACAGAAACGTCACATGAATACTGATCTTAAAAGTGGTATCAGCCATTTTTTGGTCTGATAGTAGTACCACTTAAATAAATACCTTAGTAATTTAAGTTATGCATTTTCTGAAGAGTACCATGCAACACTAAAATTACTAAATGGTTTTAAATAGTTGGAAATTTAGATTAACTTCAAAAGCGATTTTCTCAATTTTAACATTTCTTGCGATACCACCTTTAAGCTTAGCGCGGCAGTATATATGTATAGAGATGTCATAGTCATAATCCCCAGAGTTCGGAATGCCTCTCGGCAGTCCTCCCTATAGCCAAGGTTGGCAAGCAACCTTACTGCCCTTCTTTGCAAATTAAAAACTCTACTTGATTCAGCCGAGTGACCCCATACTTGAACTGCATATGATATGTGGGTATGGAAAAGGGCCAAATATGCAAGTTTTAGTATTTCTGGTCCTACATTATTGCTTAAATTTCTGAGAAGAAAAAGGCCGCTGCTTAATCTTTTACAAATCTTATCAATATGACCCCCACTGAAGTTTTGGGTCCAGACATACCCCCAGAAAGGTCACCTGTTCCTGGTCCTCATTTTTTATGTCAGTATTTCTCATAGAGAAGACAATTTGCTTAGTTTTCTCCCCATTTAGCAAAAGTCTATTTGCCTGGAACCAAGCACTAGCCCTCGACCGTGCCGCCCCAGAACCCTGCAAAGACTCTTCGAGGGTTTTGCCCTTATAGGCTATTGTGGTATCATCAGCAAACAGAGTGAAGCCTGCTGAGACCTCACCCACCGGCAGGTCGTTGATATAAATTAAAAACAGAACCGGGCCGAGAATGGAGCCCTGAGGCACCCCAATGTTGACTACACTCTCACCAGACTCCATCCCCACCGTCTTTACTACCTGGCATCTATTTTGTAGGTAAGTTCTCAGCAGCTCCACACTGCCCGAGGAAAAGTTGTAGGCCCTGATCTTTTGTAGGAGGATACTATGGTCGACACAGTCGAAGGCCTTGCTTAAGTCACAGAACAAGACGGTATTAAAATTTTTGTCATTAAAAGCTTCTAAGATATCTGAGACTAGATTTAAAATTGCCTGGACAGTATTTTTATTCTTTCTAAAGCCATACTGGAAGTCAGTAAAAAGGTTATGGTTTTCAAAAAAGTTACTATTTGATTTACCATGCATTTTTCAATTATTTTCGAGATAATTGGTAATAGAGAGACAGGCCTGTAATTGGATGGTAGATTTTTATCCCCTTTTTTATGAATTGGTACAATAATACCTTTTTTAAAATAGTTGGAAAAATATTTTCTTTAAAGCATAGGTTTATTAATTTAGTCAATGGTGATATAATAATGTTTTTAATTGATTTTACCAACCTAACATTCATACCAAAGGTATCTCTACTTGTCTTATTTTTTAAACCATTTATAATGTCCCTGATCTCGTTTTGTGTAACTTGTGTAAACTCAAAACTTACTTGGGGCCTCGCCACATTGGCAAGGTTGTCTATAGGATTTAACTGAGATACTGGGATTTCATTCACCAAATTCAAAGCAATATTAGAGAAATAATTGTTAAAACTGTCTGGAGTTATGGTAAAGTTACACATGCTAGTTAATAGCACGAAAGCATGCTACTTTTGAGCAATTGCTTCTTAGTGGTACGTGTGTCGAAATATTGTTAATAATGAGCATGCTAGTTTCGAGTTTGCTCAAAAATCGACGGTCGTGCGATTATTGGGCATGCTACCTGCAGCGCGGGTGGAAGGGGGCGTGCTTATAGCGTGTGTAAACAGGTTTGCTTATTGGGCATGCTAGTATCGATCAGTCGTTAGCAGCAGGTGCGCGTGCACAATTTCGCGTCAAAAATGTGTCGCTGGGGCGACGAAAAACGTTGAAATTTGTGATTTTATATCGGAACAATGAATGCCTATGGAATCCGCGCATACCAGAGTACAAAAACATTATTGCAAGAAATAATGCATATCAAGATATATTAACCAACATGGACGATCCTGCTTTGACTTTGAAAATTATAAAAACAAAAATAAAAAACTTGAGGTCTGTTTACCACAGCGAATTAAAAAAATTGAGAGTTCCAAGCGATCCGGTTCTGGTACCGATACTGTGTACAACCCATCCACATCCTGGTTTCACGAAATGCATTCTTTTCTTGGAGGCACTGGCGAGTACAGGGACCCTATTTCTATGGAATTGGTAAGTTTTGATTTTTATATATATAAATAAAAATGCACTTAAATGTTAGTAAAACATAGTTATTTAATATCATAGAATAAGTACAGCATTTTCTATTCATTCATTTGTATCATACGGGGTGTAAAGGACAGTCTCCCGAAAAAGTTAACCATGGACTCAGACCTCCCACAAAATTTAGTATCTCACTCGAAAATTTTGTATGGGAAATTGAAATTTTTTTTCATTTCCGCAATATGGTTTGTTTGGGAAGTTGCTCAGAATGATGGTCTGAGTCCATGGTTAACTTTTTCGGGAGGCTGTCCCTTACACCCTGTACTATAGGCAGAACAATGAAATGATGATGGAGAATTTATATCATATGACATTGCCACGGTACTGCCTCTGTAGTTTCAAAGAGCTGCGCGTAGGTGTCTCTTATTGCTTCTGCCAGTCGAGAAGGGTGGTTACTGTAGCGTGTAGGTGGTAAGCCTTCTATAGTTCTTTGCAGTTGTGCCCTCCATGATCCTGGTACCACAACACGTTGTTGTATATCTTCAAAGTCGACGCATCTTTGTGTGATGTACATATCAGATGTTTTCCGAAGCCAATTGTGTAAAGAGCAGGCAGCTAATGTAATTCTTTCAACATTTTTGGGGGCTATATCTATGGCATTCATAAGAACTCGAAATCTTGTTACTAAAATACCAAACGCATTTTCAACGATTCGTCTGGCTCTCGATAAACGATAGTTAAATATTTTTTTCGAATCGTTGGAGTTGTTGGATAGGGTTTCATAAGATATGACTTTAGAGGGAAAGCAGCATCTGCTACAACAACTGATTGGTCTGGTAAATTAAGAGTATTATTTTCTAAAGCTTGTGCTAAATTCGATTTTTGATAAACACCTCCGTCAGAAGCTCTACCATTAGTCCCAACATTTACGTATGAAAAACAATAGTCATCATCAACTAATGCCAGAAGTGTAATGCTATGGGCGCCCTTGTAGTTATTGTCGTCAGAAGTATCATCAGGAGCGAGTATATTTATATGTTTACCGTCCATCGCCCCAACACAACCAAGAAAGTTCCATTTAGTTCTAAATCCGTGTTCAATGCGTTTCCAATCTCCATGACCGGGACTCTGTAAAAAAATCAATAAATATGTGAAGTTGTATTTTATAAACTTAGTTTTTTTTACAGATACAGGATAGAGAAGAGTCATCGCAAGATTCACAATCAAGTGATGCTGTTTCATATTCAAATTCGTTGACACCGCAGTCGGTGAACTTGCAATCACCCTCCCCTCCTTCAACTACAGAAGATCGACCACAATCCCGTTCATCTAATAACAGCTCGTCAACACGATGTAGAAAGAGAAGCTCACAAGAAGAAGCAATTACCTGTGCGCTCGCTCGTTTGGAAAATATTTCTTCTGCTATAAATACACAGTCTAATTGCGATGAATTCCATTATTTTGCTCAAAATGTTGCAGTTCAATTGCGAGCCCTACCATTGTACGAGGCATTAGATGTACAAAATGAGATCCAAAAATTCTGACTGCAGCAAGACGCCGATACCAGTACCCAATTTGTCTTACACCTGTCACTGACACACCTCCTGCTACAAATATACAAACAATAACTTTCATATCCCCACCTACTACAAATACACAATCTTTCATACCTTCCAATACAATCACAAACGTCACTTACGCATTTCCTCCCGTCCCCGAAGAAGATTTGTTGAACAAAGCATGGAAAACGTGTTAAAGCTAAGAATATAAATTTTGTTAAAATAAACAATAAATACTTGATCTTACTAATAATTACTGGTTTACTTTACTTACCCGCATATAATCCTTCAGAGCATTATATATTGCATCGCACACTTCAGGTAAAAAAGAGCTATCGTAGATCTTGCAACTCTGTGAAGTGCTTCTAATGTGTATAACGAATCTCCAGTTGCTAGATACCTCAATGTCACTTCCAATTTCACTTTTGGTGGAATAGCATTTTGCATGTGTGTATCTTGTTTCTTTATGGCGCTTTCAATTTTAGATAGTAACCAGTCAAACTGATGCGGTAACATGCGCATATGATTTTTGTAACCATTAATATCTTCTTCTCGCATTTCGACTAACAATCGAGTACTTGCTCCAAGTTTTTCTCTTCTACTTAGCCAATCACGGACCCAAAACTTCCTATTCCTTGTTTTTTTCTTTCTATCTGAGAGAAGTTTTTGGACGCATTGCAACGCTACCAAAAGCATAATTCTATTCAACTCGTTACGAATGGCTGTTTGGTTGTCCGTGGTTTTGTTTGAACTGACAGTAAGCACGCTATAAAATGTCATGTGTACCGGAGTGTTTGCTTTAAGCATGCTCTTTCAGAAGCATACTTAAAACTAGCATGCTTATATCTAGCAAATGTAGACAAGTGCAGAGCATGCTCGAAACAAGTATGCTAATGAGCATACTAAAAGTATGCTACTAACTAGCATGTGTAACTGTGCCTTTATGTTACAGTTCCCCAGTGTTTTGCTTGTTGATATATTTCTTTGAGAGTTTATAATATTCCAAGCACCCTTTGCAGGGTTAGGGGAGTTGGATATTATCTTGTTGTTTGCCCTTATTTTGGCCTTACGTATTTCCATTTTGTATAATTTTTTGCACTGTTTTAATTCTTTGGTTAAATTCAAGTTGTGTCGTCGAATTAACTCCTCAAGAAAATGGATACGCTCTCTCATACCCTTTATCTCATCGTTGAACCATGTGTTACGGACCCGATTCGACTTTACATGAAATACCTTTTCAGGAAAACCTTTTACATAAGCATTGTTTAAAATATTCATGAATATATCAAATTTATAATCCACATTTTTATCATTTTGATTAATGAAATCCCAGGATGTCTGTTCCAAAAAATTGTAAAATTGATTTATACCCGTTTGAGTTATAGGCCTAAACATCTGTTCCCCTGCTTCCTTAATCTGATACCTTCCCCCCACAGAGATCTCCACAAACTGACCCTGGTGGTCTGATAAAGCCATCTCTACAACGCAAGCAGAGTCCGACTCTATGTCATTGCCTAAAAAGATATTATCTACACAGTTATTACCTCGTGTGGGTTCATGTATTGATTGCTGTAGGCCAAAACTGAGAGCAAGTTCGAGTAATCGAGTTGCTCGTGGATCTGACTTACCAAAGTGTACATTAAAGTCTCCAGCAAGGATTATTTTTTTCCTGTTTCCAATCTCCACTAACGCCCCTCTAGCGAGTCCAAAAAGGTGTCAAAACTGCCCGAAGGTGGTCTGTAAACTGATATTATGATAAGATTAAAGTCCCTAAAATATACATTACAATGCTCTATACATTTATCAATACTATTACCTAATTCAATTTTTATAAGCTCTACATTTATATTGTCCCTAATAAATATGGCAGTGCCACCTCCTGTTCCTCGAGATCTTGCTGAGTAGCTCACCAATTTGTACCCCTGTATTTGGATTATATTTATTTCTTCCTCTGATAGCCAATGCTCGGTAATGCACATGACATCAATATTCTTATCTGCTAGGTACCCCTCTAGTTCTCCAATTTTGTTTTTCAATGAACATATATTCACATGTAAAACATTTAGTTTAACTTTTGAGCCGCATGTAGTTGGGAATTTGTTCTTGTCACCTTCCCTTGGCGTTTTAGGTTGAGAAAATGGTTTATTATGCCCCTACAGGCCATAATGATTCATTTAAGTACTCATCTCTTCTGTCTAATGGCACAGCTAGTTTAAAGGAGCTGCGGTATTTTTCCTTTTGGTTTTTAATTTTTCACATGTACAGTCCTCTTGTAGATTGTTGCTTTCCAAAAATGTTAGCACATCTTTTTCCGAAACCTCTGGAGCCAGACCAGATAAGAATAGGAAGGACATTTTGCGTGCTGTTTTTAGCATAATGTTTTTGTTGCTCAAGCCCATAATTGCTTTTGGCCTGGGGTTTTGCTCTGATAACCTATTGTTTCTGTTTTTTCTTGATACAGTTGAAATCCGTCATTTTTTTTTGTTTTGATTGTCAATGTCATCTTCTTTAAGGGATATTTTTCTTATTCTTCTGTCTTACAGCTGCTAACAAGCTTGTCTAACAGCTGACGTCATGATAATGTGAATTGAAAAAATAAAAGCGCTTACCACCAATGACAAATGACATTAAAAAAATAATAGTATAAACTAAAAAATGGTAATTCCACTTTTAAAAGAAAAAAGAAAATTAATCATTTACATGGTTTCCCACACATACTATTATTATTGTTATTAATATACATTTAGTCAATTTTGTTTGACTTTTAACCTCAAATTCGGCTATATTTCCCCCTCTTTGTTTTTTCAACCTGTTAGACAGTGGTTAGACATCTCCCGAGGCCGCTAACAACCGCTGTGAGCTGCTGTAAGACTGACGTCATTGATTTGTCAAAAAATGAAAGTGCTTACAGCTGCTGTAAGCAGCTAACAAAGAAAATATCCCTTTAGTAACATTTGAGCTACCGCTGGGTCTCTCTGTCATTTCTTGTTCGGTTGGTTTGGACTTCGGGTCATTTGAACTACTACTACCTGTGCCACTGGTTCTGTAGAATTTGCCTTGAATTCACCTTGTTGCTGGGCTAACTTCACATCATTCTTTTTTTCCTTTTTTGTGTTTGTTCGTTTTTGCTTTACGTCTACAGTGTTGCCAAGATCCGTTTTATTTTCCCTTGGTACTTGCCGGTGTTTTTCCTCAATATGCAACAGTTTTTCCTTTAGTAACTGAATGTTTTCCTCTAGGAGTCGATTTTTACTGATGTATTCATTCATTAGCTTTTTTAAATACATGATTTCTATATCTTTGCATCTTTCCTCTTGGGTAATATCCGACGCGTCCTTAAGGTCGAGTATTATAGTTTAGGATTAAACTTAAGTTTTACTAGAAGTTTAATCTTTAAGTTTATCTGCGGTTTAAACTTAGCAAAATAATGTTCAGTTTTATAGCTATCTATTAATAAATAAAAGCCAGCTTAAGTGGCTAACTTCACCAGTATAAAAAATATCAAAACTAATTTCTAATGCGCTTTTATAACTCCAACTTTTTTCTTTTGTGTTATAACCCTACTTTGCCAAAGCAGTTCAGCAGGCGGATTCTTAACCGCTGTCTCGAGACGTAACGTATCGAGTCGCTACCGAATGGTGATTCTTAACTTATTTGAAACTCGATTCCGAGTCGATATCTCCCGAGTTTCATAACTAGGCACTATCCTTATTAAATAAGTCTTTATTCCATTAATTATTTACGTAAAAACAGATGAGAAAATAAGGCCGATAGGCTTCGAAAGGAATATCGAGAACTCGATACCGACCGAGTCGTCACCTATCGAGAAGTTAATAATCTGCAGGCCGATTCTCAACCGCCGTCTCGAGTCGTAACGTATCGAGACGCTACCGAATGGTGATTCTTAACTTATTTGAGAGTCGATATCTTCCGAGTTCGTATGTCATTTAATTTCGGTAGCTATATAGGGTGCTGTCGAGAAGCATAGAAAATTATTGCAAGTTACCATATTAGGGGAGAGATACCTGTAAATGCTTAAATTTTCATTGATTTTCATGAAAGAGCCATTATATATTTTCAAAAATTGGTATGTAGTTTACTAATATATTAAAATAATGGAAGTTTTTTTTTCATTTTAATTTTTCAAAATGGGGGCTGTACACTTAAATTCTTCTAAAAAGGTTAAAGAGAGACTTATTCTTAATCGGCGGACACTGTAGTATCGGTTCTAGTGATTTGAAAATTAAAAAATAACATTTTTGTAATTATTTACAAACCGCCGGACGCATCGCTGATTTTAATGAAATTTGGTATACGGGGGTTTTTGGGGCGCTGATTACGAATCTAAAAGAATTTTTAGTCGGACACGTTTCGTTTTTGACACATTCATCATCAGACTTGATAACCAAAACTAACCTGAATTTACTATTTCCCCTCCTCTTTTTGCACTCAATTCTTGACTGAAAGCTAAATTGGTACTTAGTATTTGATTTGCAGTGCTACAAATCCCATTTTTCTATTTATTTTACCAGTTTTTCCATAAAAGCTCAAATCCGCCAAGTTAGCATTTTAGTTTTAATGGGCACATTCAGGAGTACTCAGCCGCTTAAACCGCTGGGTAAGCAGAGTGTCAAAACTGTCAAAATAAAGCCATCCTATTGGTTAAATTTGAAAGTTTTGACACTCCGCATACTTAGCGGCTAAGCAGCTGAGTACTCCTGAATGCGCCCATTGTTTGTCTTAAGTGATACAACAATTCTTGTGGCCGACAGACGTTCGGTTACACGAACAATTTCGAAGTTAAAATAAGACACTGCTAAGATCCAAATAATGCACGACCTAAATCCGACATGCATAAAAGCAAGCACCATCCTTATTAAGGCAGTCTTTATCCTATTATTCATCTACGTAAAATCAAATGACAAAATAGGGCCGGTATTATTAGCGCTTAGCCTTATTTCGCTGTGCAATATTTCTCTAACTACAGCAGGCCGATTCTCGACGACCATCTCGGCACGTAAGATGCTACGAAATGGTGATTCTTAACTTATTCGATACTCGGTAACAAGTCGACAACTTCCGAGTTCGTACGTCATTTGATCTCGGTACCTTCGATGCTGTCGAGAAGAATAACGAAGCAATTTGATTGGTTAAAAATGTAATATTTGTCAAACGAAAGCAAATGGTACAAGGATTAGATTACTTCCGAGTTTTAGAGAAATAATTGTACAATATATATTTAAAAAGAAGATCGACATTTTATTAACCAATAAATAATTTATAATTATTGTATTTTTACCTAGTTCTCTCTAAGCGAAAAGCAAAGTGCTTTAAGAGAAGGTGGCCCAACTTTCATTTGGACAGTTGAAATATGTGACGTCAAAGGTATTCTTTAAGAAAAAGAATGTCGTTATTTCTTTAGTGTTTTGTAAATGTCGTGTTAATCATGTTTATATTAGTAAGTAAATAGTGAAAAAAAAATACTTTAACAATAATTGTATAAACTATATTTTAAATTTTGAATATAATCAAAAATGACACCAATGACGTCACATGTATCAGCTGTTTACTGTCATAACAAAGTTGGGCCACCTTCTCTCTAAGCACCTTGAGCGATAAGTCAAAATCAAGGAGATAAACTTATTAAAGTTTATCTCCTTGAGTCAAAATAACAAACGACATTTAGTTTACAACAATCTCTTATCAATGTATACTAAGTTTATAAACTTAACGTTTCGTTCTGTGGCCGTTTTGCTTCCGCCGTCGTCGACTTTTCAAATTGTTAAATAAAAAAGGGTAGGTGCCAGACGTAAATTGAAGTTTAAGCTTAATTTATATACTTGACGTTTCGTTGTCGTTACCGTATTGCTGCCGCCGTTACCAATCGACCTTTGCAAATTGTTAAATAAAAAACCTATTGGTCGATAAACAAACGTCTGCGAACTACGCCGGCGACGATAAGTTAAAACTTGGCAAAGGATAACAATAACAAGCCAAATATGGCAACGCGTCCATATAAAAGGCCTTATTAAACGCCATAAAGTTTGAGCTTAATTTATATACTTGACGTTTCGTTGTCGTTACCGTATTGCTGCCGCCCTTACCGACTTTTGCAAATTGTTGAAAAAAAACTATTGGTCGATAAACAAACGTCTGCGAACAACGACGACGACGATTCGTTAAAACTTGGCAAAGGATAACAATAAACGCAAATGCGACAACGCGTTCCTATAAATGATTACATTAAACGCCATAAAGTTTAGGCTTCAACTTGACAAATCGTTGTCGTTGCCGTTACGCTTCTGCTGTCGCTGCAGTTTGAACATTGTTAATGAAACAATCCTGTTATCGATCACAAACGTCTGTTAACGACCAATAACAACAGTTTAAATTTGGTCAAGTTAATTAAACAACAAGCCAAATACGGCAACGACGATTATAAATGGTTAAATTAAACGCGATAAATTTAAGTTGCGAACGTAATTGAGTGGCAGCGGAAACGGTAGAGTTTAAACGCTGTTAGTTAAACATCGCTACGTCATACTTTAATAGCATCAAAATGCCCCAAACACACATCTCATCAAGTACAAAAACTATATATCTACAATTTGCGGCAGCTAGTTATTCTGTGCTACAATTAAGCGATGTCTTTGGTAAAAAATACATGGCAAGTCGGTTCTTTTGTATGTAAACATTTGGCTGATAATGACGTAGCTGTGTTGAACTTACAGGGTTCGTACTTTACGTCAAGTTTATAAATTAAGCAATGGGGGCAGTTGCCCCCCCTCAGGAGCCCAAAAATACCTCATGGGTTGTTTATTGAAGGTGTCGTCTAAGCCTTTTTTTGGTTTATGTAAATAGCATGCCTAAGCCTCGTTGTTTACTTACCTTGGACGCATTCAGAATCGACGCCCGTTAAAGACATGCGCAATAAGCGTTGTCACAAAATGGGTAAATTTTACCACAAGGTTGTCTAATCTGAATGCGCCCCTGGAGTCTTTATTTTTTCCACTCTCTGCGTACGGTCCTGTGCAAATTTACTCTTTACTACGGACTACGAGTCGATATAAATTGAGAATCGCATTTTCGATAGGTTTCGAGTCGATGTCGAGTACTCGGTACCGACCGAGAGGTGACGTATACTACAAAGAAGCAATTTGATTGGTTGAAAATTAATTGTCAAATGAAATTGCGACGCATAAATATTTCGTAAGCAAAGAGAATAGACAAGAATAAAATAAAATACTCATAAAATAGATGAAAATATAAAAAATACTAAAAGCACAAAATGAAAAGGTCAAAGAGGTCAACAGGAAAACTTGCCAATATTGCCAATTGTACAGTTAAATATGTCAAAAAATTGTAGTTGTCAACATAACTTTCCCAATTTTACGCTGTACTACGGACTACGACTCGATGGATATGAGAATTACGTATTCGATAGGTTTCGAAAGGGATACCGAGAACTCGATATCGAACGAGTCGTCTCGTATCGAGAAGTTAAGAATCCCACTGCTGGGCTCAGGTCAAATTATTTTTGTTTATTTTGTTATTTTCAAGTTACATTTTGTTCTTAATATTGGTTTTTAATAAGAATGGAGGAATCAAAGAGATATAAAAATTCCTTAAAAATCTTGATTTAACAGTCTTAGATCGTTGGAACAAGTAATTCTATTATATACTGAATCAAAAAATATTATATCTTTCCAACTTAGACTACCTTAGATGTGTTTGTTGTTCATATTTGTATATATCTAGCAATAGTTTTATACTACTTTAAAGCACTCATCTTTTATTCCATTTTAAATATTTAATTAATTAAATAAAAACATTTAACTACTTTATACGTAATTATAACAATTCTATTTATTTAATTTTATAGAAAATCACTCATAAATGGGCAAAACAATTATTAATAAGATTTTGACGTACAAGAACACCATTGCCCTCAACCAACAGTTGATCGTTTTGTAGTTCAACTTCTTCCTGATCTTCTTGTGGAGGTTCAGGTTCATTCATAATTATAGCAATGTTGTGCAGCACTGCTGTTGCTACAATTACAGTGAGTGTGGTACTTAATTTTAGTCTTAATTCTAGTCTTAAAACTTGAAATCTCCTTTTCCATATTCCATATTGTCTTTCAACTACATTACGTGTACGAATATGTGATTCATTATATAAATGTTCAGCCCTTGTTATGGGTTGCTGTAAAGGTATTAGAACATGTTCATCTAGGGTGTATCCTGAATCCCCTAAAATAAAGCTGTTTCCAAATATACCCTGATCTAAAGCAGCTTTTAGTCTGGAATTATTAAAAATAAACCGATCATTTGCAGAGTCAGGCCACCTAGCAACAATGTTTGTAATTTTCATGTCTGGATCTGATACTGTTTGCACATTTATAGAAAAAAAACCTTTCCTATTTCTGAAAATCTCCGCATCATCTCCACCTAAAATATATTTTAAATCAAATACTTTAAAATTTTAAACATTGGGTTTACATAGATTATAATTATATTATAAATACCCATTCAAATAAAACAGAGTTCCTAAATCATGTTTATTAAGTTTTTGCTAATTAATATCGATCTATGATATTTTTTTTAAATACATAAGCTTCTTTAAAATATAGTTAGGTTTTCTAAGCTTACCAGGCGATTGAATTCGTACATGTGTGCAGTCAATTGCACCTATAACATTGGGAAATTGCGCTATATCCTTAAACTTCTTTTTGGTATTTAAAAGTTCGTCCTGATTTCTTGGCAAATTAATAAATTGAGGTGCTAAAGCAGCAATAGCTTCTGAAACATTCCTTATAACAACACTTGCAGTACTTTTATGAATTCCTCCAAAGTCTGCCATAACAATACCCATACTTCCAGAAGCATAGAACCTTAGTGTAACCAGTAACCGAGTATCAGGACAAAGGGCATTATTTCTGTAAATTTAAATAATTAAATAAATAATGTTTTAAAATTATTTATCAAAAAAAACTTACTGATCTGTGTTTCTTTGTAACGCAGGCGCAATATGCGCTAGAAGAAAATCAGCGGTTCTTTTAGATATTCGAAACCGTTGAAAAAATCCTCATCTGTAAAATGATGCATTTTAATTCGGGACAAAAGTTGCGGGCTCTTCGAGGTTGCTCAATAATATCTATTATATCCTCTTCATCATCAGTAAGCAATTCTTCTAAAATGTATTGGAATTCGTCCATAATCAATAAATATTAAAAACTCACCAGATTAGGTACAATTTTAATTTTTTTGAAGTTAGAAATAAATTTTCATAAAAATACGGGTTTTTATGTCATATTAATCTACAGATCGCGGATTAGCCCGAACCCCATCCACGGGTTGAAGATTAAACTATGGATTGAAGGTAACGTCGACCTATAAAACGAAATAACACACAAATCCTTAGTTTAACTGTAACCTTGAAATAATCTAAACCTATAATACTGGCCGTATAGGTCATTTTCAAGGTCGTCACTTTCAGGATCATTTTGAGATTTATCGGCTTTTAGGGACGGATTATCACAACATCCCCTTTTACTGGCACTCGCACAACTATTATGAAAATAACGCGCACAGTTTCCACATTTTACTCTTTTGTTTGCAGTTTTTCCTTTGCAATAAACGCAGATCGCATTTTCACGCACGTTATCACTTGCCATGTTACCACACCAGTTGTATTAACAACTATATAGTAAAGTGTTATAAAAACCACAAAGGATACAGTGGAATATAGGTTTTGCGAGATCTTCTTTTAAATGTCTAACGTAAATTTTACTGCCAACGTATTTGTTGGACTCGTATAATCATTACATTACGAGTACAACTATGGATGTTTCTGTAAAAGACTCCGTGCTGCGGCTTACTGATGTGATCTTCTTAGAGCATCCGTTATTCGGCTCTTTTAACTGCACCTCTTACAGCACTAGACGCCTGTCTTATAAGTGATTGGCTCATGTTCTATTACTAACTGCAGCAGTGGATCCGTGCTTTTGGCAACCTTACAAGCAAGACCTAAAACGAGGCGATCATGGATACCTCCAAGCTTAAAAGACCGCGACCTCCCTGATAGCGTGGAAGGTAAATGCGGGAGACTGATGAGCGGGGATGGACGCTACGGTAAAGATGCATCATTCTTCGTGTGCTAATGTCCAGTTCGGGCAACACTTCTTGCGTCCACTTAACTACTCCAAACGATTAAAGCAATACAGGAACTGCTAGCATGTTAGTTGCAGTAACCTTATTTAATCCAGATAGTTCAGACTTTCATATTTTCCTTAAGCGTTGCCTGTAATTGCTTCTTAGCTCGGTCTCTACAGCTTTAACATTTTGAATATTATTATGGTCGATACCTAAATATCGATACGTTTCGTTATTTCGTAGCGGACGGAGAATTGCGCTGTCATACAATCCAAAAATAAATTTATATTGTATATCGCACACATGTTAATTTTATTTTTAAGGAAACACTTGACGAATATTTTCAGCTTTTATGATTAAACTCCTTTGTTTCCATGTTCCAAAATTTTAAAAGGAATGAAGGTATAGACAGCGCATTTTGATTTTTTACAGAATTAAAAAAAAACTATAAATATAAGTCATACAGGATATAAAAAAAAACACAAGAATTAAAAATCACCGTTTCTATTCACTGGAACACTTGCGACGACAATTGCCGTTTTGTAATATTTGGCCAGAAAACGTGACTTGTAAGAAAGCCATTGCAAAACTGTAAATATATTAAATGTTTAAGCCGAATCTGGTTAAAAGTTAAGAGACATAATCAGATCAATATCAACCTACCTTAACAGCAAAAACTTTCCATTGAGCAATCGCCCATATAAGTAAAGCATGCGTCGCCACTATTTCTTGACCTTGCTGCAGAGCTGGGATACACTACCAGACGAGGTTAAGCTGTGGAGCGGACATAAAGCATCGCGAGACCCGTGCTTTACTTATATGGGGATTGCCCAGTGGAAAGATTTTGCTGTTTGGGTATAAGAAGGTTTTTGTCAGGTCACTCTTTATAACTACACTTTAAATAAAAATTTTCTACCAAAATCCTGTCTCTGCAGGCGAACAGTTCGGGCTGAACGTGCTTTCTCGCACTATGCGGGTCGGACAAAATTTTGTTTGCAATGGACCTGGGCCCGTGTAGCGTTAAATCCTAATTTTTATTGGACAACAACTCTGTACCTCAGAAGCATTTGGAATTAAGTCAATTTTTTTAGAAAGTGCGTTTTATTATTATTTACTTTTTATTATTTTTTTATTATTTTATTTTATTAAGTTTTAACGGCATTACTTCATATTGAAATTTGAAGGTTTGAAGATTTTCGATGTCCTTTAAATTTTAAAAAGTGGACTTGCCCAAATGCTTCTGAGGTACAGAAATGTTTTACAAACTCAGCTTTTTCAATAACCCTAAAATAAACTGCTTGGCTTTTTGTTATTATTTGATAGTTTTAAGTAAATTAATAGCATAGCTTACCCGATACTTTAGGACGATTACCAGGATTAATAACATAGTTGTAAAATCTAACATATTAACAAATGTATAAACAATATTTTCAATGAACCATTAAAAAATACAATAAAAAGTGGCGAAGAATGAAAAAATCAAAACACACCAAACTGTTAGGCGAGAAAAGTGATACAAAGAAACTTATTCCTGTTACTCTCTTTATTTGTACCTATCATAAAATTGCTTTTATGCCTACCATCACAGGTTCATTTTGTTTCTAAAATGTGATGTTTCTTAAATGTCTTATTTTAATTAGGTAGGAAATTTTCGGCTAAATATCCATTTTACATGCCTATTATCAGCTGATCGACCTGATTGCAGCACTGTGCTCCTTAATTTATGTTTACTTTAGAATTTTAACAAAAATAATGATATGCTTAAGCTGCAAATAAAATTTAAACTAAATAAAAAAGTTTTACAAATTATATTTGAAAGTGAAATATTCTTGTTTTAGGTAATCAAATCGAAACGGTAATTAAAACCATATCAAGGTTGCTAGGGTCTTTGCCGACTGAAATACGAGTAAGAGCACTGAATTGTATTGAAAGTCTCTTGAGAGTTACAGATGGCCGAAATGATGTAGTGATGATAACTCAGAGCTGGTATAGATTGCTAGGTGCTGATCCAATGGAAGCTATTTTTAAAATATGCCAAGAATCCGTTTGCTGAATTGCGGATAGCTGGCTTGGGCATTCTAAATGCTATTGCTGGACAAAGTTGGGGACAGGAAGCAATAAGAAATACGGCAGGTATGTTTAAAAAAGTTTGCTTATTGTCTCGAAAGTGGAAGCAACTCCGATTTTGACCAAATTTATGGTACGGGGCTTTTTTGGCGCGCTAATCACGATCTGAAAATATTTTTTTCGGCAGTGTTTTGTTTCCGAGATATTCATCTTCAAAGTTAAAAATTGAACTCACCTCATTTTTATTTTATTTCCCCTTCTTTTTGCACACAGTTCTTGATATAAAGCTAAAGTTGCCCCCAATATTTACTTTTCACCTTTTAAAACCCCGTTTTTCTACGTATTTTACACTTTCTGCATTAAATTGCATAGCTTTACTTCCAATCGCAGCAGGCTATGGTGGCACAGTGTATATATGGTTGCAGCGGTTTTAAAGTGAACCTTCGTAATTTATTTGATAAAAGGTGTAAAATACTTAAAAGAAAACGGGGTTTTAAAGAGTGAAAATCAAATATTGGGGGCTACTTTACCTATAAATCAAGAATTGTGTGCTAAAAGAAGGGGAATACAGTGAAAATAAGGTTACATTTTCAAATTTGATGATGGATAACTCAGGAATGAAACGTTTCCAAGTACAAATTCTTTCAGATTCATGATGAGTTCGCCCACATAAAAAACTGTATACCAAATTTGATTAAAATCGTAGTTGCTTCCACTTTCGAAACAATCACCAAAAGATATAGTAGCCACTAAATATATGGCTAAAGCTGAACACTCACTATGTGGTACTTGACGAGTAAACGGATAGGGAATATGAAGCCAGCTAATCACCAAGTGGAACTTGCGAAGTAAAGGATTTTCGATTTGCAGTGGCTGTATTTTTATTTTAAAGCATATTTGATGACATAAAGTTTTAAAAATTATATCAGCCAAATGACCGCCGCGGTTTCGCTGAGTCATTCAAATCCTAGAGATCCAATTTTCGATGATATTCTGACACCAATTTGCCCAATCTCACCAATGGTGCGAGCTATGTTGGCCTTTAGGGCGGCAATCGTTTGTGGTTTCTCCGCATATACTCGAGATTTAATGTAGCCCCACAAGAAGAAATCCAACGCAGTTAAATCTCAGGACCTAGGTGGGATACCATAAATTAAACGCTGGCAAACGTTTAGCGAACCAAACACTGATTTTGATAATAGGTTTTTCTACGCGTTGTTCAATCGTATAGCGTTCCATAGTAAAATGTCACTGCTGACTGAATACTTCGCTTAAATTTAACGGCTGTATTATTTTTGCCTTGGTCATGCGCCGTTGTCAAACATTGAGCGTTAAAAATGGAAATCCCTATATTTGGCAAGTAGTATACCGGGTGATGCATCGCCGGGGGGGACATGGGAAATCCCATGTAATTTTTAATGGGGTCAATTATTGGCTCCCCTAATTATTTTAGAGAAAAATTCTATTGCAGTTTATTGAAGAGCATGCAAATCTCTCTCACAAGATTCTTCTAGTAAAGTTGAAATATTATGGTTTCTCAGAAGCCTCTATTAAATTGATGGGAAGTTACCTTGAAGGGAGAAGTCAGTGTATTTCATCATTGTCCAGAGATCCTTCTGAATTTTTATCTACCAAAAGGGAGTTCCGCAGGGTAGTGTTTTGGGACCTCTTCTCTTTCCTTATATACAGCCGACTTTACCAGCCATCTTCAGTATTGCTCATCACATCAGTATGCCGATGATACGCAGTTGTATATTTCATTTGATCAAAATAACATAAACCAAATATCTGAATATATAAATAATGACTTAAAAACTATATCACAGTTATCATCGGCACATGGATTGATATTAAATGGTGCTAAGACTAAAATGCTTATATTTGGAAAGACTAAGGAAATGTTCTCTAATAACAATAATTTTAATATTATTCTTAATGGCATACGACTGACACCATCAGCCGTAGCAAAAATTTGGGACTTATTATTGACGCAAATTTACGCTTTGATCAACATGTTTCTGAATTGGTTCAAAAGTGCTATTTTAAACTTAAACTATTTTATAGATATAGGGAAAACTTTAACAGAGATATTAAACTACGTTTATCAGATTCTTTGGTACTATCTACTTTGTCAAACGGATTTCCAGTATATTGGCCGATGTTAACTGTCGCAAATAAATACACTTTACAAAAACTGCAAAATGCATGTTTGCGGTATTGTTACGGCATCCGTAAATTTGATCACATAACTCCAGTTTTTCAAAATTCAGGATGGCTTAACCTTCATGAACGGTATATATCCAGTGTAACAAAAATAGTTTTTACAATTTTAAAGACTCAACAACCTGAGTATTTTACTAATAAACTCATTAAAGGTTGTGATGTACACGGACGAATGACTAGAAATCGTGGTTTGTATACTGTTCCTAAGCATAGAACATCAATTTTTCAACGTTCCTTTTCATTTAATGCAATTAAATATTATAACAAATTACCTGATGACATCAAGGACTGCTCCTCTTCTTTCACTTTTAAAAAGAAATTAAAACTTTATTTAAAGAGTGCGAGGGGCTAAGTGTTTGCCTCTTATATATACTCTACCATTTTTTCCGTTTCTCTTATTACTATTTTCATCATTACTATTATTATTATTTTTTCATCTTACTATTGTTTTTTATTTAAACTGCTTTATTTATATGGATATTAACTTGTTACTTATTATCTAATTAGATAATCTAGTTATTATTATAAAACATTATTAAATGAGTGTTTTTATATTTACTTTAATTACGGTGGTTAGGTAGAATAGCATTGCTAGACCTCGCCACCATTTTTTGTATTTTTATGTTTTTTGTATTCTAATTTTATATTGAAATAAAAGACCTCTTTATTTATTTATTTATTTATTTATTTATTATCTACGTACATGGTAAAAACTTTAGATTTTTCGGTTAACCCGTTGGCTAGTTAGATGCTAAAATAGTTTTAAAATTGTTGCATTTTTATCGCCTCATATTTATGAACAACAATAAAAATACCAGTTAGCGTGACATTACATTGTCATTTTGAAGTTTAGTGCTTTATTATTATCAAAAAATCGTACAGTGAAAAGATTAAAGTTGTATTTATACAACATATTAATATTATTACAATAATTAATATGTTGGAAATATACTTAAGATTTAAGAAAATTTTCAAATATTCCTCCATTGACTCCTAGACAATATCCCTACGTTCATAAAATTGTCTTCTTACATTGGCTAACTGGTAAATTGAAATTTTATTGCATTCTGCAGAAATAGCATTTTTTAACTCGTCTAGATTAGAGTAATTTTTATCCTTGTCATCATGTTTTTAAATGGCTCCAGAGGAAGAAGTCATTTGGCGAAATATCAGGTGACCTGGCTGGCCAATTTATGGTGTGATGTAGGCCAATAACATTTCCATTAAAAGCATTGTGTAAATATTCCTGAACAGCCAGGGTATTATGTGCCGGGCAGCCATCCATTTGGTACCAAATTTCCTGATTTTCCCTGGATACATCATTTAAAGCGGGTAAAATTAGTTTTTCGAGTAGTTCCAAATAAAATTCTGCATTCAAATTTTTATTAAGAAAAAATGGTCCAATAATATGTTGTCCGAAAATCCCGCCCAAACATTTACTTTCTGTGGATATTGCGTCCTCGTTTCGACAAATCTGTGTTGGTTTTCTTTGCTCCCGTATCGGTAATTTTGATGATTGGGTTCATTGTTTAACGTAAATGTGCACTCATCAATAAAACAAATATTTCTTAAAAATTGCCTTTCCATGTTTGCCCTTTCCATCATGTCAAAACAAAATTGCTGCCGTGGTATGTTATCCCCATCCCTTAGCTCTTGATGTCTATCATATTTGTATGAAATGTATTTATGCCTTTTCAAAATCCGGAGCACTGTTGATTGATGTTTTCCTATGATATCCTGAAGTTTCCTTGTACTCACCGTCCCTTCATTTTCTTTCACGTGCAATAAAATTTCCTAGTCTCTATCATCTCTTACATTTTCTTCTCTTTGATACTCCCTAGCTTCACATCTGCAGTTATTTGTCACTGTGTCTTTGGTCTCAAATTTTTTGTTAGTCCTATCGACTGTTGATTTTCCGGGTATCGGTCTATTCGGATACTGAGCAGCGAACATGTCTGACACCTTTTGATAACTATTTCCTTGATAGAACCATTTAATCGTCAATACTTTTCCTTCAGTAGTATAACTCACGGTTAATCTTTTCGCTCTACGATTTTTTTAATAATAATAAAGCACTAAATTTTAAAATGACAACGTTATGTCACGCTAACTGGTATTTTTATTGTTGTTCATAAATATGAGGCGATAATAATGTAACAATTTTTAAAAATATATTAGCATCTAACTAGCAAACGGGTTAACCGAAAAGTTTTTACCATGGACGTAGATTTGCATGCTCATCAATAAACTTCAATAAATTTTTTCTCCAAAATAATTAGGGGAGCCAATAATTGACCTCATTAAAAATTACATAGGATTTCCTATGTCCCGCCCGGCGATGCATCATCCGGTATACGACGACTCTTTAGACTTTTTAATTGAACTTCCCATTCCTATCACACGTCATGGAAGCCAAGTATTAACTTAAAAATTTATTTAAATGGACAAGTAACATAGATAGCTACTTAGACTTACTCTATCTCTGCTCGACACGTGTTTTTAATTAACTTTCCGACAAGTATTGCCTAGTAAGAATTTAGCAATAAGACGCCAATTTTTATCCTCTCTAAATTCCGTTTTTTTTGTGTGGTTAACTTGATTATAGTATTTTCTTAATGGTGTTTAATTATTTTGCAGGATTGGTCGAGTTTTTCCTGGACAGAAGTGTAGAAACAGTTAAGGAATGTAAAGAAGCAAAATATGAAATTGTTAAGTTGTTATCATATAGTACTGTATTTGACCATAGTGTTTTAGAAAGACTTCAAACGTTTGTTAAAGAAGGCCCATTTTATGTTCATACCATTACAGAAGTTGCTATTGAAGGATCTTAATAAATCAATAAAAAAGCATATTTTATTTTTGTTTAAAGACCGGAAGGCAAGACTGAAATTTCCAAAATATCCAGTTATCCTTTAATATGTATGTAACTGTAGTTAGTAGGTTAAAAAGGGTGCATGTACAGGGTGTTTTTTTTTGGTGGGATTATAGGGTACAGGCTAAACGGTAAGAGATAAAAAAACTAAGATACGTGTCCCGTTCTCTTTTAAATTGCTTAGTTTAATGGCACAATCAGATCCACGCGAACTTGATTGGTTTAGAAGATACAGGGTGATTCTGAAAATTCGTCTATTTTTATTATGTTTTATTACTCGGACATTTATGGAGATAGAAAGAAACTTCAAATGTAAAAGTTTTATTACTTTTTCTGTAGAATCCAGTGGTCTACCTAAAATAAAAATAAATATTTTAATTTTTGAGATATAACCGAAACTTGCATTTTTTTAAATGGAACCCCTGTATTTGAATATCCCAAAATATTGCATTTTTCTTGCGATTACAACAAAATATAAAAACTTAATATTTTGCATCGCTCTAAACAGCAAAATTAACAAAAAAATAAAAAAATTGGCCATTGATTAAATCAATATTCACTTATTGTTTAAAGGGTATGTATATAAAAACCCAATTTAACCAGAATACTAAAACATTTATTATTCAAAACAATAACAACCACAGAAAATAGATTCATTTATAATAGCAACTAAACTATTATCTCAAGCAATTAATAATTTTTTGCGCCGGTGATTAATTACAAGATGTGCTCAAATGCTTTCCATTTTGTTCGATGCTCATCTTGTAATCAAACTAATGGCGAAATAGATTTAAATATTTGGTATACTTTAAATAAAATTAAATTAATTTGCTTTAAGTTTTTTCAAATTAGATACCAGAAGAATACTAAATACCATCCATATCACCATTAGTTTGATTACAAGATGAGTTCTAAAATGCATCCAACAAAATGGAAAGAACTTAAGCACATTCTGCGATTAAACATCAGCGCAAAAAAATTATTAACCCTTAAGTAGGCGCTCGGGGGTCAAATTGACCCCAGTGTTGTTATTTTTGTAATAACTTTGAGATTTTTCACAATTAGAAAAAAATCTTTAGGTATCTTCCTAAAACCCCGTTAGGTATATGCTAATAACAAAAAAACGCATAAAACAACAACATTCATTCAAACGTTAATTTTTTGGGCTTGGGGGTCAATTTGACCCCGCTTGCCTACTTACGTTACACTTTTGAGCAATATGTATATCTAGTTGCGGGAAGTTTAGGGAGTCGGAACCATTAGTTTGAATACAAGATGAGTTCAAAAATGCATCCAACAAAATGGAAAGAACTTAAGCACATTCTGTGATTAAACATCAGCGCAAAAAAATTATTAACCCTTAAGTAGGCGCTCGGGGGTCAAATTGACCCCAGTGTTGTCATTTTTGTAATAACATTGAGATTTTTCACATATAGAAAAAAATCTTTAGGTATCTTCCTAAAACCCCGTTAGGTATATGCTAATAACAAAAAAAAACGCGTTAAACAACAACATTCATGCAATCGTTAATTTTTTGGGCTTGGGGGTCAATTTGACCCCCGCTTGCCTACTTACGTTACACTTTTGAGCAATATGTATATCTAGTTGCGGGAAGTTTAGGGAGTCGGAACAAATGTATTATTTGTCTTTGACAAATATTTACAGAAATTACCTGATTAGTTATTAAATTTCACGAAAAATATTAGGCATCATTGTGTGACAACCTAAATAACACAAAGCAGGATATAGTCAGTGTTTCAAGAAACTTTATATATAGCCATAAAGCGTAAGTTCTTTGTTATTTAGACTTGAACTGCAGATAAACCAAAACTGACTTCGCATGTTTCGCTTCATAGCTGAATTTTTAACGAAATTCATGATGGCAACCACTTAAACGCTTAACACTAGTTGTAGACTATTTTCTTATTTTTTATTACATTCATCCAATAAATCATAAAAATTCTTTAAAAAATTGAATATTAACTGCAAAAACAGAAAGCAAAACTTGATTATGAAATGTCATTATGTGCTAAATTTGCAACTGCAACGTTGCCAAGTCGCTTAATTTTAGTTTTCAATAGCCCTTTATGTAGGGAAACATAACATTCCTTATTATGTCCTTGTATATAATCGATCCATATTTCCTTTGATTCGATGAAGCAGTTCCATCCCAAAGGCAAAAAACAATCCTAAACCATCCCACATCCATCTTCATGTTTAACCGTGAAGAAGATGTACTTGGAATCAAGTTTGTTGCCATTCAAATGTCTTACATATTGGATACCATCATATCCAACCTATTAAATTAGGATTCATCCGAAATAACATACTTATCTCCAGTTATTGAATGTCCGGTGCAAGTGTCGCCATGCAAATTTCAATCGGCCCTTCTCATTTTTCTTGTCGATAAAAGATTTTTTTGCTGCGAAAAGCGATTTCGTAAGATTTTCCCCATGTAATTAGAGTATTTGTTTTAAAAATTAAGTAAACCAACACCTCATGTCTAACCTTTAAGATGTTTCTGCCATGTTCAGATTTGAATCTCCTGTTTAATTAAGAAATTCACATTGGTAAGATAACTTTAAATAACATATTTTAGGGATAATTTGTAAGACCTAAAATTGTTTTTGTAGATGTCCTGAGGAAGGAAGCAATCTGCTTTCGAAAGCTTGACAAATTCAATAAAGAATTCACCTGTAAAATAGGCCATTATTTTTATGACTGCATCCCCAATAACCTCCTGGTTTTGAATATTTTTATATATATATA
>JACEGR010007527.1:0-48204 GCA_014170235.1 Listronotus bonariensis
TAAAGCTCCTGACGAGTACTTTATAACCATAGAATATGAAGTCAAGATCTTCACCTATTACAAAATGGCGGTACTTTAAAAATTACCTAAATACCTGATTTGGATGGTCATATTTCCGAAACTAATAAAGTTAGATGTACTTAATGTGGTATTTTCTTAAAGCTCATTTAAAGATCTTTTTAATGGTAAAATAATATACAGGATTCTTAAATAAAAAAATATGTACTTTTTCTTCTACCTTGTATATTACTACCAGTATCACCATTAAAAAGACCTTTAAAAGAGCTTTAAGAAAATAATACATTAGGTACATCTAACTTTATTAGTTTCGGAAATATGGCCATCCAAATCAGGTATTTAGGTAATTTTTAAAGTACCGCCATTTTGTAATAGGTGAAGATATTGACTTCATATTCTAGGGTTATAAAGTACTCGTCAGGAGTTTTAAAATGATGTATCACTTGACCCGCCTTCTTATTTAAGAATTTTGGGGTGGTGGCCCTGGTGGTTAAGGGGTTAAAGGGGCGCCGTCCAATTTTTGTAAAAACGTTCCCCTCAATAAATATCTTGACGTGTTTCGGCGATTTTCTCAAATCTGTCTCGTTTCGAAGATAACTTGAGTGGAAAGTTTTTAAATGAACACCCTGTATACCGGGTGTCAATTTGAAAACTTCCCACCCTTAATATCTTTCTTGGAGTTAAAAATATGACAAATCGGAAAGACCCGTCAATTTTATTTGTAAGGGGGACACTTAAAATGAATATTTTTAGCCTTCTTGTTTCAACCCCCTAGGAGGGGTAGATGTCACCCTTAGAATATTAAATGGGAATGGGGGTCAAGTGATACATCATTTTAAAGCTCCTGACGAGTACTTTATAACCCTAGAATATGAAGTCAATATCTTCACCTATTACAAAATGGCGGTACTTTAAAAATTACCTAAATACCTGATTTGGATGGCCATATTTCCGAAACTAATAAAGTTAGATGTACCTAATGTGGTATTTTCTTAAAGCTCTTTTAAAGGTCTTTTTAACACGCTTTTATTAACTTGGGTTGTAACTATCAATCTGGCTATGTAACGGAATCTTTGAGCCTAATTTTAACCAACTTCCAGCTATTCGATTTCTTTGAAACTTTGCACACGTATTAAGGAAACATGACAATGCAATAATCTGCAAACAGTATCCCGTTATCTTTTTTGGATCGCCAGGAAAAAAATTCCATTATATTATAAAAACAACACCTAGGGTGCCATCTGTTGGCAACATTTCAAACTTTGCTATTAAATGAAGAAGAAATTTTTTAGTTTTTACACAATTTGGTTAGTTGCACCATTGGTGTTCAATTTTTTATGAACAATAAAAATATAGGGTTAGTTGCACCATTGGTGTTCAATTTTTATGAACAATAACAGTTAATAAATGCCGTTAACACGCTTTTATTAACTTGGGTTGTAACTATCTGGCTATGTAACGGAATCTTTGAGCCTAATTAACACGCTTTTATATTAACTTGGGTTGTAACTATCTGGCTATGTAACGGAATCTTTGAGCCTAATTTTAACCAACTTCCAGCTATTCGATTTCTTTGAAACTTTGCACACGTATTAAGGAAACATGACAATGCAATAATCTGCAAACAGTATCCCGTTATCTTTTTTTGGATCGCCAGGAAAAAAAATTCCATTATATTATAAAAACAACACCTAGGTTGCCATCTGTTGGCAACATTTCAAACTTTGCTATTAAATGAAGAAGAAATTTTTTAGTGGGTTGCAATATATTGGCAACGGTCCAAACATTGCCTGGATTGCCATCTGTTGGCAAAATTTCAAACTTTGCTACTTAATGAAGAAGAAATTTTTAGTGAGTTGCAATCTGTTGGAAAAATTTTAAAATTTGCCACTCTTGTTCATTAAAAAATTTTTTCGCCATTTTGTCAAGAGTAGCAGAAACTAAAAAATGAAAAATAATTAATAGTTTAAAAAACTAAAAAAACACGCTTTTATATGCAACCGAACTAAAAATTAGAAAATAATTTTTCATTAAAAAAATATTGTCATTTCATAGTAAAAGCGTGGGGTGATAAATATATTAAATGTTATAATTATTATATTTGCAAATATCTATGATGGAAAAGTTATGAAAAAATAGTAAAATGCACCCCACGCTTTTTACTATGAAATGACAATATTTTTTTAATGAAAAATTATTAATGGTAAAATAATATACAGGGTTCTTAAATAAAAAAATATGTACTTTTTCTTCTACCCTGTATATTACTACCAGTATCACCATTAAAAAGACCTTTAAAAGTTTTCAAATTGACACCCGGTATATTAAGTCTTTGGTCGCAGGAACTTTTACAGTTACGTTTAACCTATTTAAACAAACTTAGGTTAGTTTCAAAGTGAAATTTGTTAAACTGTTTTGGATAAATTCTTTAAACTAAAATGGTGGAAAACTGTTTCTGTCAAATGAACGAAACAAGCGAATATCACGCAATTCTGACTTAAAATTTTGTAGTTTTTTTTCTCGGTAATTTTTAATAAAATTAGTAGAAGCCATGTACATTAAAATTTTAAACTTGTATTTTTGGTTATAATTTAAGCTTTGGGGTAGCTAAGTTGTCAATAAAAATTACGTTTCTCTTTCTCGTCTAAATTCACAAACTCTTTATTTAATCAAATATGTATTTAACTTACAGTTTTGTTTAAAAAGAGGCTCATATTCAAGTGAAACTGTCTCTTTTCCTCACATTGACTATGTGTTATGTTATTTAGCTGATCCGGTATAATTTATTTATAACATAAAAAAATCCCACCTTTGTAAATTAAAACATTGTTTAAAACCTATATTTTATATATGAGTATAATACAATTTAAATCCTATTTTTAAACTTACCCAAAATGATCTTAGCCATAAAACACTTCCTTTTTGTAGGTAACTGATCAAAGTTAAGTACAAAGTTAACCTCTTTCTCCAGGCAACTTGTTTGCAGAGTGAATTATATTAAATTTTGATTGCAATATTGATAAACCAAATTTATTGTCTTGAATTTTTCAGTATAATCTTAGTAACAGAAAATAATAAAATTGTTGAAATTATAAAAGAAAATTTGACTAACGAGTCCTTAAAAGCTATTTTCTCATTTGTTAATAGAGTTCAGACATTATTATCATATTTATGCTAATATCATCGTCAAGATTTTTTGGCACGATACTTCTGAAATACAAGAAAAGACATTTTTTGAGAACATAGTTAATTGGGCACTAGGTATGAGTTCGGTGGTTATCATGCATCAGAATGATCCTTTTTAAAAAAAAATCAGGGTTACCATTTATCAGTCAGCAAGTCGAGTAAAAATATTCACTTGGTTTAGCTATTATGGGTTTTGCAAAGAAAACAGGAACCGCCTGCTTTGTCATTTTGACAGTTAAAACAATTTAATAATCAAAAAGTAATACAAAAGTGCCAAAAAATAAGTGGACAATCTTTCGGATTCATATAGAACACATAAAAATAATGTGACAAGTTCCTATACATTTTTGCCTAAAGTTCCTTTTACAGAGATATGTGCCCTTTAAAGACGCCACTGGAAATCGGTTTTCCTTAAATAACTTTTATAGTATCTAGTATAATGAAATATTTTTTTATATGATAAATACCATTTAGAACTACTTAAATTGTATTCTTGTAAAACATTTGCCTTCATTAGTTTGCCAGGGTTGGACTAACTCTAACACAACAGTACTAACCATTTTTACACCCTGTATAATAGGAATAAAAATAAATTTTTTAAATAGCCATTTAGCTAATAAAAAGGTTCTTCTGTCCTATATCGATAAACTGAAGGGTTTTCGAAAAAAACAAACTTTTTTGTTAAGTTTTTAGCAACAGAATAACCTAATGTTTTTAGACGTCCCCACTAAACAAAAACTTGTTTTGGTCAAAAACGCTTTAACTTATTGACATCTAACAAGAATAACTTTTTTTTGCTAAGAATTTAAGCTACCCAAAAATACTTATTTCATTTTTTTATTATACAGGGTGTAAAAATAATTAACATTATTGTATAAGGGTTAGTTCTGGTTAACCCTGGCGAACCTTTCAAAAGGACACCATTTTAAGAAGTCCTAACTGGTATTTATCATATTCAAAAATTATTTCATTATACCAAATACTATAAAAGTTATTTAAGAAAAACCGATTTACAGTTGTCAGAACATATTTTGTATACTATTTGAATCCGAGAGATTACCCACATATTCTTGGACACCCTGTATATAAAATATTAGTAAATGCACAGCTTGTAGATACTCCATCAAAATAATTAAATTCCTGTGTATATTTAAAAGTCACCCTGTATGGTCCATTACGAAGTTTTATCGACAAACAAACTACAATTTCATCATTTATAATATGTACGAAACTGCATTCAACTTGTAATTTTAATTGGTGAAAATTTTACCGTTTCAACGTTTTAAGCATGCAAAAGTTTTTCAATTTATTTTATGTATGTATGTTCTTTTTAACACGCTTTTATTAACTTGGGTTGTAACTATCCATCTATCTATCTATCTATCTATCTATGTAACGGAATCTTTGAGCCTAATTTTAACCAACTTCCAGCTATTCGATTTCTTTGAAACTTTGCACACGTGTCAAGGACCGATGAAGATGCAATAATTTAAAAACAGTATCCCGTTATCTTTTTTGAATCGCCAGGAAAAAAATTCCATTATATTATAAAAACAACACCTAGGATGCCATCTGTTGGCAACATTTCAAACTTTGCTATTAAATGAAGAAGAAATTTTTTAGTTTTTACACAATATGGTTAGTTGCACCATGAGTGTTCAATTTTTATGAACAATAAAAATATAGAGTTAGTTGCACCATTAGTTCAAGGATTCCATAATAAAAATTACATTATGTGTAATGTATACATAATACATAATGTGCAATTAATAAAAATTAACATTCTTTTTTTGGATCGCCAGGAAAAAATTTTCCTTTATATTATAAAAATATAAAAACAACACCTAGGTTGCCACCTGTTGGCAACATTTCAAACTTTGCTATTAAATGAAGAAGAAATTTTTAGTGGGTTGCAATATATTGGCAACGGTCCAAACATTGCCTGGATTGCCATCTGTTGGCAAAATTTCAAACTTTGCTACTTAATGAAGAAGAAATTTTTTAGTGAGTTGCAATCTGTTGGAAAAATTTTAAAATTTGCCACTCTTGTTCATTAAAAAAATTTTCGCCATTTTGTCAAGAGTAGCAGAAACTAAAAATGAAAAATAATTAATAGTTTAAAAACTAAAAAACACGCTTTTATATGCAACCGAACTAAAAATTAGAAAATAATTTTTCATTAAAAAAATATTGTCATTTCATAGTAAAAAGCGTGGGGTGATAAATATATTAAATGTTATAATTATTATATTTGCAAATATCTATGATGGAAAAGTTATGAAAAAATAGTAAAATGCACCCCACGCTTTTTACTATGAAATGACAATATTTTTTTAATGAAAAATTATTTTCTAATTTTTAGTTCGGTTGCATATAAAAGCGTGTTTTTTTAGTTTTTTAAACTATTAATTATTTGTTATGTGTGTGTTTGAAGGATATTCAAAGGTAATACGGTAATGTATATTTTGCAAAAATACTAATTAATATGCACGTTCAGCCACAGAAAAAGGCAAATAGGCAATGCGTGGAAATGAGACGGTGTAACGCGATTGGAAATCAGGTAGAGATTAGACAAAGAATGCCGGTTGTTGCGTTTCTGGTCTATATACCTTCTAATTTGGCTGGACGTGTATATGATTTAAACATAGTTCCATGTTGAGTTCTGAAAAAAAATCTTTGTTTTATAATTAGGCCGCCAACATTGATTTTTTTATTAAAAAATAATTCGTATTGTGTTGTTTAAAAATCTTTACTTACTTTTTTTTTAAATTTAAATTAATCTGTTTTTTAAACAAACTCTTAAAATAATAAAATAAATGTTAATAGTTTTTGTTTATTACTTTTGCTTAAATACATAAACTGGTTACAAAAGTCATTTTCAAGGTTAAAGAGGCGTAGGTCAAACTAATTTGCACATTTTTGCTGCTTAAGCAGTATTATTCCATATTCCTAAATAATTATAAATTTAAATAATATGGTTTTATTGAATCTTATGTAACCGTAAAAAAATATGGCTGAATAATAATGTTCTGTAAACTTTATTTTAAAAGTGTGACACTGTATGATGTAATTGTTGTTTTCTAAAATAAACGCAAGTTTATTATAAGTTATTATTTATATTTTTAATATATGTATATGTAGGTATACCGGGTGTTTCAGATTCGACTCCTATTTTTTGAATCTTTAGGAGGTATGAAGAAGGTTAACATAATAATGAATATAATTTTTAACGTTTTTTAGTCCAAAATAATTTTTGCATTATAAAACATCTACATTAAGTAGATGTTAATAACGTTGCAATAAAAACGATTTCTAGTAATTTATTTAACCTTGACTCTCAAATTTATTGGGGTATTAAGTTAATTAACGATAAACAGTAATTCACGCATAAAGCGGGCCTTTGTTTCTTTCCAGTACTAGCGAAAGGATAAAAGGGAAAAATAAATAAGGAGAAAATATTGCACGCTCCAGAAAACATCCGATTTTCTACCAGCGGGGTAACTCTGTATTTCAAAGGATAATTTAATTTTTTTCTTAAAGAAATTTATTGAACTGGAAGACAAGGAAAATAATGTTATTAAATACCAAACATTTTCCCTATACCTATGGAAAATATTGCTTTTATTAATATATTATTGCCTAAATAAAGAAGCCTTTTTATTGTTAAAGGTACAGAGTACACAAGCACCAAAAAATTTTTCATAATCAAAAACGGATACAAGTAAGAAGTCGAAAGCAAAATGTTATATATTTTAAGAAGTACATTATTATTACTTACTAGACATAACTGTCTAAATTTACAAGCTTTTTTAACTTTTAAACTAATATTAAATAAACATTTTTTTCACCGGCTTAATACTGCAAAAAGCGGGCCCAACACATAACTTCTTAAGACAGATCCAATGAAAGTGTCACGGATCTAAATTCCACCAATATTAATATTGCCATATGTAGCATATACATATGTATGTATTGAATGGTCAATGGTTATTTTTCTATAATAAAAACCATCGTGCCCAAAAAAACTGGGAGAACAAAATCTAATTTTATCTTCGATAAAAAAAAACAATTTTATAACGTGTATCTAACAATATTCTCAAAATAATAGTTTGTTTCGGCTTGCAATACTTTAATATATTTTTTAAATTTATTTTTAAAATAATATTAAGTTTTGTTACTCCTACAATAAATTAAAATAACCAACCTTAAAAAAATAATTTGTGATTTTCATTTAATACACAATAGTTTAAAAAAATCATTGCATCAAAAGTTATTATGAATACAATTAAAAATCTCCAGCTATGTATAATTCTGGTAATATGTGGGTGCATCTTTACACCTACGCATCTAATTTAAACTAATCAAATTAAAGATGAAATTAAATCCTAAGAGGTAAACAATTTTTATTTAATTACAATGACACTAATGTGTTAGTAGATTTATTACATCTGAAGCAGTTAAGCCTGAATCTTTATTTTTTTAAAGTGATTAAGTTGATCAGGTCAACTCGTAACAGTAACTGGCAGTCACTTTATTTTAATTTTTTGTATTTAAAGCTTCTTAAAACTGTGTTTTTAAGAAGCACGTTTCAAATACCAAGAAAAAATCATTGCACAACAGTAGGCTGTTGTTTTCTTTTATTTTGTGTTTGTTTTCAATTTTGGATCTTAATTCCGTTAAATTTCTGCTTTTATTGTTTAAATAATAGTTTTAATAATAGTATTACCAGAACTGACCTAAAAAATGTATGAAACTTATTGTTTCAGGCATGTTTAAACCTACACAACGTGTCCAAGATAAGGAGGGACAGTATGGGCATCTTGGAAATGGTAAAAAATGTTGGTTAAATAAGAACAAAGTTAAGGTTTTAAGTGCCTTATAATATGCTGTTTTAAAATTTCAAGTATTTCCAGAGATATTCGAAAAAACTAAAAAATTTGAATTTGGTTTTATTTATTTCCTGATCCTATTTAAAATCGGATTTTAAAATAAATTGCACTTTTGAATTGCCATTTTTTTGCTCTATCCAATGATGGTGTTTTATTTGAACTACGACATTTCGTATTCGTAGGATTATCTATCATAAACTTTTTTAAGACGGTCCTGATATTCCAATATTAAAATTTAAAAGTCACTTTAATACAAATTTAATAATGTATCACACATTAAGGTTTAGTCCTTATACGGACCTGTATTATTGGAAATTTGTTAGAAAGAACTAACTCTACATTTTAGGTTAATAAATTACTCTAATAAACCAAGCAGAACTTAACGAAAACTCCCTACTATGACTAACTTACATTTTTTAAATACGGTCCTGATATTTTAATATCGAAATTTCTAAGATATATATTTTTTTAATTTACATTATGGTTTAACCGTATTGTTTTATATTTTTAAAAGTTCCGTTTTTTTTTTTATTTTTTATTTTTGGACAAATCACGAAGGCTAAAAGCCTAAATACTAACGTACCGTGGGTGTCTTAAGCAGGGTAAGAGGAAGTTTGTTAACACGGGTCTTAAAAACTTGAAGATTTGGGGGAAAGGAAAGACCTCCGCGGGCAGCAAGTTCCACCACCTAGAAACTCTAGGGATAAAAGAACGAACAAAGTGGGAAGTTCGGGGCCTGTTCAGTTGGACCGTATAGGGATGCATACGCGCGGAACCACGAGTTTCTCTGTTGGTAACCGTAAGTGGAGGAACTATACTGGACAATTCTTCAGAGCAGAAGCCATGCAAGTACCTATAAAAAGAAATAAATCCCCCACAGCCCGACGATGGGCAAGAGAGGGAAGCCTTTCTGTAAGTGAAGGATCATTAATAAGACGAATAGCTCTTCTTTGAATAGAATCGTTGGATACAACCTCCACAAAACTTATTATGGTGTAATATTTTTGGGTTTATAGTCTATGTACATACTTTACTTAGTAATTTTTTAAGCATTTATCATATTATTGTTTAAAAGGTAACACAAACCATATTATATTTAACCCAGAATAAAAGACTAAAAGCTCTATTAAACTTTATATAAAGTTGGATGGAGGAAATCCATTATTATTAGGTTACAATATGTTCGAATTGGTGAAATGAATGGCTGTAAAATTAGGTTAAATTTTCCTCCTATTAATTTAGTATCTTTCTGTGTATAAGTGCAAATAATATACAGGGTTATTCAATGTGAGTGTCCTATTAAAAGATCCCGAAAAGTAATAAAAATATACAGGATCACCTAAATAAGATAACACATAGGCATTGTAAGGAAAGACAGTCTATCGAGAATACCGACATGTAAACTTTTCGGACTGTATGACATCATCCTTTGTTGTTGCCTATACAGTGTATCCATATATCCAACGCCATCATCGCCAACTAAGAATACATTATAACTGAAATTTAAATCTGCAGCTTATTAGATAAACAAAAAAAAAATTTGATTTGAAATATCTCGAAAACTACAACTTTTAGGAATATGCAAGTTTTCATAAGCTTACCCTTATTTTTAATGCTTAAAAAAATAACAATATTGGGGTTTTAAACAACCTGTAATAATAGTTTTAAATAAAAGAAGAATTTAGGACTTCCATTGTCTTTATTAATTTATTCACACAACGTTTCGGGCAGTACTATCTCTGTCCGTTCTCAAGTGTAAACAGTTTACGATTTCGGCGGTTTGAATTTTTCCGATATTAAATTTCTCGGCGAGCATTCGTGCTGATAAATGTTCTTTTTCTGTAGTGTTATTAATTTTCATTTTTTTACGCAAACGAAGAAGTCGTTTGCTAGGCGACATTTAAAAATCCAAGAACTCACTGTTTGCACAAATTGAAGAAAACAAGAACTAAATACATTTAAGAAAAATCCCCCAGTCAGTACATGCATCAAAACGGATATTTCCCGGAAATAAGGTACTTCTCTGGCCGGTTTATACAGCAGTGTCGCCAATATGCCAAAACGCCAATACATAATATACCAAAATTATGTATTTTACTGCTAAGTCCCGTTGTTAGAGGTTCGCGTCAGGTTAATGGAGATCTCAGTTTTAATTATTCGAATGGACGATTAACATAACCACCACAAAGAATCAATTGCGCATGACTCGAATGGCCTTTCGGGTCCTTTAATAGCTTTGTTCGCGGGTTTGATTCTGAACCGGTTCTGGGACTATTCGCATGCGCAGTGAAAAAGCAGCGTTCGCGGTTAGTAAAATCCTGAATTTTTAGTAACAGTTCTGTGTTCGCGGGTTACAATGGAATCAGTTCGTTACCGGTTCGTAACCTAATTGGCAGTCCTGGGATTTTTATTGGAACTAAAAGTTCAGTTCGGAATTTCATGCGCATTGTCGACATGGTCAGCTGTTTTCTGTTTTTGTGGTACAGAAATAAACCGTTGTATTACAGTTTATTTGTTTCTGCCACTTTTTATGCGGGTTAATATACCTGCTGAATATTTTTTAAATATTTTTGTGATTCTGAGCGTATATAGGTAAACAAAGGATTTTTAATTGTATTCCATATGAATGTATGTATGCAATAAAATAAATAAAGATTTAATTAAAAAATATAGACAATATTACAAGATTTTACCATTTCTTGTTGTTTGAATTTTATCTTTAGTTAAATACACATACTTATGTTAAAAACGAGAGGAGGCAGGGAATCCCTCGTCTTCCGCCGAGAGACCTCGAGTGGCTTTCGACAGTATAACAATTTCCCCTTTTGTTTGAATTTAATTTTTTTTTTGTGTAATATCCAATTTAACCATGAAAAATCCTAACCAAAAGGCTAGGTTAGAATACATCCTCAGCTGTATAGAAAACCGTTCGCGGTAAATAGAAATTCCGAACTAATAAATAACTAGACATGCGCTTTTAAAACAATTCTAAACCAGTTCGGTTCTGGTTCAGAATCAGTTCATTACTAAACCCGCGAACAAAGCTAATCATACCTTTTTGAACCGCGCATCTCTATATGTAATATTCCTCTCCCCCTTAGAACCTCTTTGAGTTAAAGGCGATGTATGAAAGCACAACATGGGCGCAAAAGTGTTATCGAAAATGTGATAGTTTTAAACGGCCCTAAGAAGCATATTACAACAGAATAATTATTTAACAATTTTTAAATTAGTCATTACTGATTAGATTTTTCTCTGAAATGGAAATGTAACGTTATTATTCCTTCAAAAGCTTATCGAACATGGTGTTAAAGCGGATTTACTCTCACGGGTGGTCGACTAATTCCATTATATAATGAAATATAAATTTGTATCTTATCGTATTGTGTTGGTATAATAATATTAAATTGACTGACCTTTGATCATTATTGTTAATGTAATTGTTCACTAGTAAATTTGTGTTGGTCTCACACTATTTGGATGTTTTAGATTTTTAAATTTTAATATTTTATTTACGTGCAGTGTCATTCAACGTATACTGCACAATGACATTTTGTGGCTTTCCTTGTATTTAAGAAAAATTGTGTAATAGCCGTTTAGCACTTTTTTTTGTAATATCCAAAAGAATTCTTAGATTAGCTTGGGTATGTATTATACATCCTCTATCACTGCAACCTGCTCAGGTTTATTGTGTCCTCCATCCATATGTTACAGCACGCTATCCAAGCTGGTTTTTAAAACAGACTTTCTAAGCTTGAAACTGGCTTCTTGGTAATTTTTTTGCATGACGCTGACCGGTCATGGGATTCCCTCATGATTCATTGTTAAAAATCGTATTGTACCAAAGACAATTGTAGTTTCACTCCCAGAACAATGCTAAATTTTTGAACATCAGCTTGGACGCTCGCTTCGTGGAATTTATGAAGCGGGTATACATCGAGTACACACGTAAACAGTACGTATAATTTGCCGTTTTATAAATTCAGTCAAGCTAGCGTCCAAACTGATGACCAAAAATTTAGAATTGTTTTGGGAGTCCATAGTTAAACTACAATTGTCTTTGATTGTACCTAAAAATAGGCTCAATATCCTTTTTATTTAATTATTTATACAGAGTGTTACGAAATGCTGTTAAAAAATATAAGATTCTACATCAGGGTGTTAAACTTTTAAAAAAAACTAAACATTTTTGAAAACAATAAACTATTTTAGTAAAAAAATTAGACTGGATCTAAACCTTATTTAAATAAATATTTATTTGCCTTGTTACATAACTGCTAAGGGGGCGTCTAAAAATTACGTGAGGCATTTTTTAAAATTTTTAAAGTCCCTCCTAACTGGTGAGATTTGGTGAGATTTTCTTCAACCCTTTCCCCTCCAACTCCTAATCTCACGTAATCAGATTTATGAGATTGCAAAAAAAAGCATTTCTCAAACCGAAATTGATGGTGATGGTAAGATTTGGTGAGATTCACCTTGACCCTCCCCACCCCCTAAATCTCTTACGTAATTTATGGACGCCCCTAATTAAAAATTATATTATCTCATTTTTATAAGAAAAGTTCACGTGATGTCTTTTATGATCTAAAAAGTATGCAATTAGGTTAATTTTATATTTTTCCCGTAAAAAACTAAACAAGATACGAAAAAATCTCGAGAGACATAAAAGCTGTATTTTTATTTCCTTAATTTAAAGAAAGCACACAAATTTTACAGACATTTACACAGTCAAAGGCGTACGTTTTTATTTTAGAAATATTCCTTTAGTTTTCGTTCGAGGCGCCACTAGACTTACTAAATGTAATTAAGTTAGTGATAAACTACCCCCTTAATGCCATTTATAACACTGCCAAATAAAAAGAAAATTTGAAAAATAATATTAAAAAAAAATACAAGTTTAACACCCTGTATATTGAGATCGATGAATTTGCGGACCCGTGTTTATGTGAACTTGTTTTTTCATATTTTAAATAGTAGAATGGTCGTTACTGTGCCATTTTTTATTGAAATGTTTCCTATTATTTTTCATTTAAATTTTGTCTGTTGTAACCAGATCTTCCACTCTATAAGACCTAAAATAAAATTTTGATTATAAGACAGGTCAAGACTGATATTATGCACTACAGCTTTTTCTATCTTGTTGAGTTACAATGTTCCTGCATGTTTTACTGCTAAATCTGCAATGCACGTGTGCTAAGTAAGTAAATAAAGCGTGAAGTAAAATGACTGCAAAAACCTAGCCAAAGCTCGCTAGGGAATAAAAAGAAGATATGTTTAGATTATTACAAACAACATGTATAAAACTATGCGTATATTTTATTGATTTTTATCGGAAAAGTGGTGCAACAATTAAGTAAATTTAGTTAGGTTATGTTCTCTGAGTCAGGATTAAAGGAAAATTTCTAACCTTTACTTTTTTTAACTACCGTTTGTGAAAAAATTACACAGCCACACAAATAAAAAAAGTTTAAGTTTTAAAAGAAAGACCATGGTTTTTTAATGTTTTTGGGGTCACTGAATCAGAATATGTGGTCAGTTTGGCCCCATCAGGTCATGGTCAAGGTCAATTTAAGGTCAATCACAGCTCTACAACAAAAAAAAAATTGAAGGTCCGAAGGACTAGATCATGGTATATTTATGTTTTTGGGATCGATGAATCCGAATCTGTGGTCGGTTTGACTCCATGGGGTCTGGGTCAAGGTCAGTTAAAGGTCAAATCATCAAAATTTATCTAAAATACACGACAATCTTGGTACCTTTATGTTTTTTGAAGTCGCTGAATTCAAATCCGGTGTCAGTTTGACTCCATTAGGTCATGGTCAAGATCATTTTAATGTCATTAACCCAAAAAAACTTCAAGATATCATGACTGTGGTCTATTTTCGATACCTTCTATTGATTTGACCTTGATATGACCTTGATCTCAACCTAATGGGGCCAACTTGACCACGGATTCCGGATTCAGCAATTCCAAGATTGTGGTCTGTTTTCAATGAACTTTAATTGTTTGACCTTAAAATGACCTTGGCCATGACCTGATGGGGTCTAATTGACCCCAGATTTAGACTCAGTGACTTCAAAAACATAAAAATACCGATTTGACGTTTATTTTTAATGAATTTTGATGATTTGACTTTGAAATCACCTTAACCGTGACCTGATGGGGTCAAACCGACCCAAGATTCGGATTCAGCGACTCCAAAAACATGAAAAAAACCACAGTCTTTCTTTCAGAGCAGGAACTTTTTTTTGTATGTGTGGCTGTGTTTTTAGCACCAGCATTAAATTATTTACTATAACCTAAAAAAGTCTATGTTACAAAGGGTATAGTTTTAAAAATTTAAATTATGTTTATAAATGACTTAGTAATTAAATCCAAGGATAATTAAATTTTAAATTAAAATTAGTTTGCGTAAGTCACTTATCTATTTTAAGTTTATGTTGAAAAGGGGCGTTTGTTGGACTTCTAAAATTTAAGCCGTAGCTTTTGATGAATAGTAAGTCCTGGTTAAAAAGACAATCGCAAAACTTGTTTAAAATATGCGGTCGGTATGAAACGTTTCGTCTTATTTTTGCCGTTATACAGGGTTGAAGATATGTTCTGTAGTTTGGTGGATTAATTTAATGGATGGTATTTGGCGTGTACCCAAATAAATACCATCCGTTATACAGGGTGTTCATTTAAAACTTTCCACTCAAGTTATCTTCAAAACGAGAACAGATTTGAGAAAATCGCCGAAACACGTCAAGATATTTATTGAGGAGGAACGTTTTTACAAAAAATTGGACGGCGCCCCTTTAACCCCTTAACCACCAGGGCCACCACCCCAAAATTCTTAAATGAGAAGGCGGGTCGAGTGATACATCATTTTAAAGCTCCTGACGAGTACTTTATAACCCTAGAATATGAAGTCAATATCTTCACCTATTACAAAATGGCGGTACTTTAAAAATTACCTAAATACCTGATTTGGATATCCATATTTCCGAAACTAATAAAGTTAGATGTACTTAATGTGGTATTTTCTTAAAGCTCATTTAAAGATCTTTTTAATGGTAAAATAATATACAGGGTTCTTAAATAAAAAAATATGTACTTTTTCTTCTACCCTGTATATTACTACCAGTATCACCATTAAAAAGACCTTTAAAAGAGCTTTAAGAAAACACCATGTTAGGTACATCTAACTTTATTAGTTTCGAAATATGGCCATCCAAATCAGGTATTTAGGTAATTTTTGTAATAGGTGAATATATTGACTTCATATTCTGGGGTTATAAAGTACTCGTCAGGAACTTTAAAATGATGTATCACTCGACCCGCTTTCTCATTTAAGAATTTGGGGTGGTGGCCCTGGTGGTTAAGGGGTTAAAGGCGCGCCGCCATCCAATTTTGTAAAAACGTTCCCCCTCAATAAATATCTTGACGTGTTTCGGCGATTTTCTCAAATCTGTCTCGTTTCGAAGATAACTTAAGTGGAAAGTTTTTAAATGAACACCCTGTATATCGTTATAATACCAGTTCCCGTCCATGCAACGACGGGCATGGTTCGTACTTAGATGGGTGACCGCTTGGGAACCTCGCGCCGTTGATTTTTGTGTTTAATATATTAAATTAATATCAAAACGTTAAGCTGAACCTGATGTACTGACGCCACTTAATACTATTTTTTATTGTTTTGTCGCCTATTTTCCTATGAAAACAAATTTATTTTTGCCAATAAAACTTTCTCCTCAGGATGGTGACTGCGCAAATATTCAACTGCTTTAAGAGTCGAAATTCAATGTTGGTGAATAGTATATATTATAAAAATAATTAATAGTTTAAAAAACTAAAAAACACGCTTTTATATGCAACCGAACTAAAAATTAGAAAATAATTTTTCATTACAAAGAGTTTGTCACTTCAGAATAAAAGCGTGGGGTGCCTAATATATTAAATGTTATAATTATTCTATTTGCAAATATCTATGAGGGAAAAGTTATGAAAAAATAGTAAAATGCACCCCACGCTTTTTACTATGAAGTGAAAATATTTTTTTAATAAAAAATTATTTTTTAATTTTTAGTTCGGTTGCATATAAAAGCGTGTTTTTTTAGTTTTTTTAAACTATTAATTATTTTTCATTTTTAGTTCGTTATATTGCACAAAATTCTTAATATAACAGTAAATTAGAACATACTAATTAATTAAGCAGCAAAAAGAAAATAACCAGCCCCCTATGAAATGACAATGGTAGCAAATTTTAAAATTTGCAAAAGATTGCAACTCACTAAAAATTTCTTCTTCATTAAGTAGCAAAGTTTCAAATTTTGCCAACAGATGGCACTCCAGGAAATGTTTGGACCGTTGTCAACACTTTGCAATCCACTAAAAAATTTCTTCCTCATTTAATAGCAAAGTTTGAAATTTTTCCAACAGATGGCATCCTAGGTGTTGTTTTTATAATATAATGGAATTTTTTTTTCCTGGCGATTAAAAAAAGATAAAGGGATACTGTTTGCAGATTATTGCATTGTCATGGGTCCTTAATACGTGTGCAAAGTTTCAAAGAAATCGAATAGCTGGAAGTTGGTTAAAATTAGGCTCAAAGATTCCGTTACATAGGCAGCCAGATGGATAGATTGATAGATAGATAGATAGTTACAACCCAAGTTAATAAAAGCGTGTTAATAATAATTAATATTATTTAAACTACAAAAACTTCCTCCAGTAAAATAAAAAAAGTATATTATATAATATAAAATATGAGCCAGAAGAGCAAGAAAGTTTATATGAGAAATTCACACAATAAATAAATGTGTCACAGTTTAAAAACATACCTGCAGGGCAGAGTAAAGCGCAGGCAGTACATTATTAACCATGTGTAGATGCGTACGTTCCGAGATAAACCCAAGGGCATGCCACTTTTGTTCTTTGTTTTTGCATCAAACTCTTGTGAATTATACATGAGGATTTTACGTTCATCGAATTCTCCGGACAATGAAATTATTTTTAAAATAGTTTTTTTTGTCAACTTCTTATATCTACATTAGACTGGGTCAAAAAACTAAACTTTTCTTTTTCTTTTTAAATTATATCTAAGATTTTAGCCCTTAATATTAATATTTATTGGTCTCTCTCCTTTAATTTAGATTTTTTATTTGTACTTTCATTTTTGCGTCAAAGCTCCCTAACTATCGAAGTAAAAAATTATGTGCACATAAGGGATGTGCAATGTTTATCGATTTTAGGTTGATCGATGGCCGATGTTTTGCCATCGATGGTGGAGTATCGAAACTTCCATGTTATCTTCTAACATCGAATGTATAATTTTAGTAATTTAATAAGATTTTTGATAGTTTGATAGGAAAAACATGTAGTGTTAGAGGGAAATAGGTAGGACCAACATGTAGTAGTAGGGATAAAAAGTAAGACTTTTGTTTTTTTGCTCTTTAAACGGATACCAAATTTTGCCATTTTGCCACTTAAGCCACTCCCGGCTTAAAAAAACTATGAATACGTCCGTGCCATCGATGTTTAAGAAACATTGTTCGATGTATCGTTGCCATCGATGGTCACCTTTGATGTTACCATCGATTTTCAACATCGATGTTTGACTTCGATGTCGCATCCCTAGTACACATGTATCTTTAGAATATTAAATTGCCTACAAAAACGTCTTTTTGAGAATTTTTGCCAGACGAACCGTTTTTGTTTAATCAAGCTTTAAACATAGATATATTTTTAGATTTACCTTTATTATTTTAAAATTTTACAAGTAACAAAAAATAAACATATAGAAAAAAAAACATAGGTTCTTAAAGGGAATTTAATGCTTTACAAAAATGTTTTTTTATGTTTTTAAGTAAATCGTTCTTTTAAAAGTAAATCACAATTTAATTTAAAGAAAAAATATATTTTTTATAAATTAAATTGCGAATAACTTTTAAAAGAATGATTTTATTGAAAAACATTAATAAACCTTTTTGTAGTGCATTTAATTTCCTTTAAGAATCTACATTGTTTTTTTCTATATATTAAAGTTTTTGCTCCATACATACTCTAAATTAAAGGAGAGGGACCTTTAAATATTAATATTAGGGACTCAAATCCTCACGATATTTTCTTTTTGTCACCCTAGACACTATTTTCGATATAATTTTCAAGAAAATTTAACACTTTTAAATATATTTTTAAAATTCGACGCTTTATATGCTGGGTATTTTAAAAACTGTAAATGCATAATGTAAAAATTGACATAAATAATTATGTTACTTTAATTCTTTACCTTAAAATTTAAACATAAAATGTAATTCTTTTTAAAATTTACTTGTGCAATTTTGTCCTATTTTTAAAAATAAAGCAACTTTACTCATGGTCATTTTTCATATTTTTAGTTACAACTCGCCCATATATTATCAATCGGAGTAAAGTTTTGGACCATGTGACCAGTTTTCCTAAAAGGACGTTTAAAAAATGAAAAATGTTGGTCCATTTGTAAACTTGCAACACCTTATATACTTAAATATCATCAAAACGTATAGGTTTCTCATTAAGACACCGGTAATTTCATATCTCATCACTAATAGAATCATTTTCGTTCGCCCTGGTCTTCACCACTTTGGGTAGTACTCAAAGACTTCCTTCTCTTGCCCATCGTCGAGCTATGGGAGATCTATCGCTCTTCTATAGATACTTTTACGGCTTCTGCTCCGACGAATTATCCAGGATAGTCCCTCCTCTTGCAGCTCCCAACAGAGAAACTCGTATGCATCCCTATACGGTTCAATTGGACAGGCCCCGAACTTCCCATTTCGTTCGTTCTTTTATCCCTAGAGTTTCTAGACTGTGGAACCTACTGCCAGCGGAGGTCTTTCCTTCCCCCCAAATCTTCAAGTTTTTAAGTCCCGTGTTAACAAACTCCCTCTTACCCTACTTAAGACACCCACGGTACGTTAGTATTTAGGCTTTCAGCCTTCGTGGATTGTCCAAAGATAAAAAAAATACTAAAGCGGTATTTTAGAAACCATGAAAAAAATATAAAACAAAACAATTTTCCTTATTTTTTTCTCTGTACAGTTCGTGTTTGACGACTTGTAAAATAGGTGGTTGACATATTAAAGTGAATTATTTATTAAATATTTTTGTCTAATATATACAAGCTAACTATACCCTCTGTTAGTTTAATTTATCAAAGTAAAAAACTTACATTAATGCTTAAAAAATTAAAAAAGACACGTACTCACTAGACAACAAAGAAGGTCCAAAGGAAAAGATAGACAATCCATAACCAAAAGTACTATCTTTACAGCTTTATGACAACAATAAAACATGGCATAGAAATAATTCTTTGTTTACGTTATCACATCGCCCATAATAGTTTTATTTAATACAATGGCGCGGTGATTACTTTTAAGTTTTACTTTTAATACATTTTTAAAAACCATTACACCTGTCTTACAATGTATTAGACTAACCATTCAATATTAAACTGCCTAATAGGCACCATTAGCAGTACACTTGTAAAGTGTACATGAAAAATAAATAACTTTGTTCCTTTTGTTTTATTATCTACGGCATTTCTCTTTTAACGTTGTTATTTGTTATTATACAGATATTTGGAGGACAAAAATTTTTTCGTACAAAAACATTTATCACTCTTTTAGCATGCCTAGTTACGGGTATATGTTGTACCTCGACTTCTGAAGTACCTATGCTAAAATTACCTATTTTTTGGTAAACTTAAAATTTACCTACTCTGTTCGGGTGTAAAGAATATGTCCATACCAAAACAAAGAAATTCATGCAGGTAGCAGTGGGTAAAGTTAGTAGTATAGACATTGTATATACAGGGTTATTTTTAAGTTGATATATTCCTTTAAACACAGTATAGAATGCAAGAAAAAATTAATGTTGGTAAAAATGCTTCGTTTCTAAAACATAGGGTGTTAAAATTTTAAGAAGAATTTTTAAGAGGAATATATCAACCTAAAATACTTGTATAAATACCTATTTTTAGTATTTTAGTCATCCTGTAATATATTGATATAGGAACACGATTTTTTTCATGAGATAAAAAATTGCACATTAAGGGAGTTATTCTATTTCTTTATTAAATTTTCTTGCAAATTAATCTCCCCAAAAAATTTTGTGCCGGTTTTAATTGGCGTTTCTAACTTTCTAGTATCTCAAGACATGAAATTGACCAGAGACATTCCGGAGATACACGAATATGCGGTACATATGTATGGTACCGCATATCGGTCAAATAACGGGAAAGTAAAAATATAAAATAAAAGTCTGCTTTACATAAATTTACTTATTTTAATTTCAAAAAGACAAGTTAAGTACTGTAATTTGGGCACACGCGTTTTTAAAGACCCCGTACGACCTTCAAACAAAAACTAGTCCTATTTAAAACAAAATCACACCTGCTGACCTGGTGATGGCAAGCAGATGTCCAAAAATCCTCTCTTACCCTGGATTTTATATTACACTGCCTGAATAATAAACATATGGTAATATAATTAATTGATACAGTTTATTTAAAAAGGCGAATTATACAAGTTTTACTTATCAAATGGGTTACTAACACGTAAATTATTACCTATTAATAGTTAAAAATTAATGTCAACAAAGTTTATGAACAAAATTAAAATTGCTTTGTTCTAATTGCTTAATTTTTCAAACTTTAGGCTTAAAACACAAATCTTTGTTTAATCAAAGTCATTACTTGACATATGTAATATGTTGATTTGTATCTGACATTTTAATTTCACAATTTTATTATTTATTATATACCTACCAAATAAAATAAAACCGAAATATATTAAATATTTTAACAGAAATCTTCGTAATATATTGAATGAACAGTTTTTTCGAAGATGATGAAATTAATATTATTAAACCACATGTTAAACCAAGGATTGACGAGTAAAATTGGCTCTTGATAAATAAATTTTTCCATAAAAATACAAAACATATTACTTATGTAAAGCTAACCTAAACCTATTAATATGTTTGAACTATTTTTAACACTACTGCTATCGAGATGTGCAAATATGTGAATAATTTTTACAGTTATTCTTAACTTACTATGAGCTATACATTTGAGAATGTTTTGCTTTAAAATTCCGTTTTTATCTTGACATTTTTTCTCACTTCTCATTAATTTAATCACCTAAAGTATGAACTTGCTTCTGACAAAATTTTTAAAAAGGAGCCTAATTTTGTTGTCGCGTCGGTCAAAGCGTCAATGGCATCGAGGTAATATTGTTCCCGAAAGAGAATTGAAATTTATTCATAAAAAAATTCGAGTGGAGACACCGAACGGGTTGCAGTTACAAATAAACGACTGCTTAGGCTTATTTTATAGTGGTAAAGCACGATTTTGTTTTCTGAATAATAAAATTTAGTTTTTTAATGCTTTTATAGGTGGTGTTATACTTTAAATAAACATAATGTCTGATCGGATGTCCTTAATGGCTCATAATTAAAAACGGATTCTGGCTAATTTAATGTGCTATTAAGATACGAAATGTTTTTTGAAAGTAACCAGTTCCGATATGCTCTTCACATTAGGTTTATTTTAGGAGACATAATAAAATGTTTTGCTTTGCTTAAGGGTAATTTTTAATACAGTGACCGGCAAAAAGCTAGTTCTTCAGAGATAAAATCACATTCGCAGATATTTCTTCCTCGTTATACCAAAACCTGCATAGATTGAACGCTGTCAGACTCATTTTTTTTATATGCTTATTTAGTCCAGAATGCCCCTTAATTTGACCTTCCACTATCTTTATTACTCTGCGGATATGGCCTAACGGGTCTGAGCTAAGTTTAAGCAACTTTTTCGCCGTTCATTGTCTCTTGGATCTATTCAGATTTTAATGAATTAAACACTACTTTCTTATGACACGGGTATATTTCCAGACAGCTGGAGAGCTGCACGTGTCCAGCCTATTCCCAAGAAAGGATCTAAATCTCTTCCATCCAACTATAGACCCATTTCACTCCTTTCAATGCTTTGTAAAGTAATGGAGAAATCCATTAACTCGCAAATTCTTAGGTACTTAGAAAACATAAAATTTTACATGACAGGCAATACGGATTTCATCACAAGAGATCTACAGCAGATCTTCTTTCCTTCGTTTCACACAACTGGAACAAGTCTCTTGAGTTTCTAGGTGAGTCCCAGATCGTTGCTCTTGATATATCTAAAGCTTTCGACCAAGTCTGGCATGACGCACTTCTTAATAAACTTCCCTCCTACGGTCTTCCAACTAAACTCTGCTCTTGACTCTCCAGTTATCTTTCTAATCGACGTATATCAGTCATTGTTGATGGCCACTCTTCAAGCTTTCACGAAATTAGTGCTGGAGTGCCTCAGGGTTCAGTACTAGCACCAACTTTGTTTCTTCTTCACATCAACGACCTTCTTTCTTCCACAACCAATGCCATTCATAGTTATGCTGACGATAGTACCCTTCACTCCACTTTTCAGGTTCCCAAACCAATCTCTCAACCTGATTTGGAAAGCAAACGCAGAGCGATGCAGATATCTCTTTCACAGGATCTCAATTTGATATTGGATTGGGGCGCCAAAAATCTCGTTCAATTTAATGCATCCAAAACACAATCGTGTTCCTTGTCGCGAAAAAATCATCAAACACTCCTCCTTTGCCTATGAGTGGCCAGGTTTTGCAGAGCGGGGACACATTTAACCTTGTGGGCGTCACATTTGAGAATGACTTTAACTGGCATAAACACATTGTATCTATAGCCACCGCGGCTTCAAAAAGCTTGGATTTCTTTTCCGAGCCAAAAGTATTTTTCTTCTTCCAATTTATACACTTTGTATGTGTCCCAAATTCGACCCTTTCTGGAATATTGTTCTCATGTCTGGGAATGGCATCCCCTACAACCCTCAGCATTCTTGATGCCATTCAAAGAAGGGCTGTTCGTCTTATTAATGATCCTTTACTTACTCAAAGACTTCCTTCTCTTGCTCATCGTCGAGCTGTAGATCTATCGCTCTTCTATAGATACTTTTACGGCTTCTGCTCCGACGAATTGTCCAGTATAGTCTCTCCTCTTGCAGTTCCCAACAGAGAAACTCGTGGTGCCGCGCGTATGCATCCCCATACAGTTCAATTGGACAGGCCCCGAACTTCCCATTTCGTTCGTTCTTTTATCCCTAGAGTTTCTAGACTGTGGAACCTACTGCCAGCGGAGGTCTTTCCTTCCCCCAAATCTTCAAGTTTTTAAGTCCCGTGTTAACAACCTCTTACCCTGCTTAAGACACCCACGGTACGTTAGTATTTAGGCTTTCAGCCTTCGTGGATTGTCCAAAGATAAAAAAAACTACGCCTACACTTGGTTATTTTTAACTGAACAAAACTATCCAAAAGATCCAAGCATGTCTTACATTTTTTTTTGAAAATAAGAAAATTCATAAAGATGCCCCTATTCTTCTCGTTCAATGACTCTGTATTTTAGCTTTTTAGAGGTTGAATATCCTTAAACCAACATTTTGTTCGTTTTAGGGAAAAGACATGCAAAATCTTAAATGATTTTAGTACACAAGGTATGATTTTATAATTTTAAACTTAGCAAAATGGCACAAGCACAAGATAAGGACTAAATACTTTTATATGCATATAATAGCATAATTACGGTTTTGCTAAAAAAAAATAGGTAAAAGAAAATCTGATAAGTTAATAATTACCTTATAAATTTAGCATTCTTAGGAGGAAGTATTTATGCAGAAAATAAATTGACTTAGATTATTCTCTATCATGAAAATGACATATCTCGTTTTAGTTTATTATTAACCATCTTTAATTTATGCTTTCTCTTAAGTCTTTTTAGTGGTCTCTACTTATCTCTCAAACTGCTTTACATTTTTATTTATGTAATGACGATAAACGAGGGTAATTTATTGTTTGTTGTCCTGAATTATCGTGCATTTTGAGTAGCGAACATTGAAATGGGTATTATTACTAATAGCCGAGATACCTATAATTGTCCGCCTTTCAACAACCGTTTGCTATTCGATCCATTAGTAATTTGTGCCCAAACATTCTGGTGTTTTTTTAATATCAATCTTCGTTTGTGCTTAGTATTTTTATTAGGAATAGAAGTCAAATCCATAGACACTGCTACGAGGCAATAAAACTAAAAACTGTGGGTTTATTCCTGTTTGGGGTATTCTCGTTTGGGCACCTAATAACATTTTACCTGACCTGACTCTTTTTTTACTGGTTTGGACACCTCGACAAAAATGTATAATTATTTCTTCTTGTTTGGTACCCTAAAAGTGGGAATAGAATTCCCAAGTGGATTTATAAAGTGTGTATTAGTCTTGGGTTTTATTAAGGAAGTAAAAAAAGAGTTGCTTACCAGAACTAACCAGAACCTCCACTAATATAACAGATTTATTATAATGCAATAAGGCTGACACCGATTTAAAAGTCTTTACACCTTTAGGGTACCTACCAAACAAGAAGAAACAATTATGCATTTTGTCCAGAGGACCAAACCAGAAAAAAGGGTCAGGTCCCTAAAAGGGAAAACACCACCATGCGACTGGTAACACAAGAAAAAAAAATTGTTAATAGGTGACTAATATCTTTGTTTATCTTGTTTCTATTAGTTTACATGACTCATACTTTTAATTTTAATAAAGTGTATCAACTGTTTGTAATTTTAACAAATAAGAAATTATTGTACGTATAATATGAAAAAGTGCATATTGGTTTTGCCAAATTTACAAAATTAAAAACTAGCAGTAGCTCTTCAAAAGAGTAAAAATTCGTGTTTTTTTAGATTCAATGCCATAAAACACAATTTCTTTTTCTCAATATAAGTTAACAAAAAAATCTTTATATATCGGATTTTATAACAACTTTTTTCAGGAAGACAAAATTATTCCAGTTTCTCTAATGATATAATAGTTCGAAAACGAAATCAGAAATATTTGGGTATGTGCGACACGTCACACCGTCACTTTATTTTATTGTTTTTAATCTTTTACAAAGACAATTGTAGTTTTACTATAGACACCCCGAACAATGCTAAATTTTTGGTCATCAGCTTGGACGCTTGCTCCGTGGGATTTATGAAGCGGGTATCCATGGAGTACACACCTAAACAGTACGTATAATTTGTCGCTTCATAAATTCAGCCAAGCCAGCGTCCAGAATGATCCCAAAAATATAGCATTGTTCTGGAAGTCTATAGTGAAACTACAATTGTCTTTGTCTTTTATTATTATTATATTCTTAATGAAAAATTACCAAATTAAAGGCTTATTGGCTCTTGACAGATAAAATATTTAAAATACCCTACATACCTTTGTACACCTACCAAAATAAAAACCATAATAATTATAAACCAAAAGCAATTTATTAATAATTAATAGTTTAAAAAACTAAAAAACACGCTTTATATGCAACCGAACTAAAAATTAGAAAATAATTTTTCATTAAAAAAATATTGTCATTTCATAGTAAAAAGCGTGGGGTGCATTTTACTATTTTTTCATAACTTTTCCATCATAGATATTTGCAAATATAATAATTATAACATTTAATATATTTATCACCCCACGCTTTTTACTATGAAATGACAATATTTTTTTAATGAAAAATTATTTTCTAATTTTTAGTTCGGTTGCATATAAAAGCGTGTTTTTTAGTTTTTTTAAACTATTAATTATTTTTCATTTTTTAGTTTCTGCTACTCTTGACAAAATGGCGAAATTTTTTTTTAATGAACAAGAGTGGCAAATTTTAAATTTTTTCCAACAGATTGCAACTCACTAAAAATTTCTTCTTCATTAATTAGCAAAGTTTGAAATTTTGCCAACAGATGGCAATCCAGGCAATGTTTGGACCGTTGCCAATATATTGCAACCCACTAAAAATTTCTTCTTCATTTAATAGCAAAGTTTGAAATGTTGCCAACAGATGGCATCCTAGGTGTTGTTTTTATAATATAATGGAATTTTTTTTCCTGGCGATTCAAAAAAGATAACGGGATACTGTTTTTAAATTATTGCATCTTCATCGGTCCTTGACACGTGTGCAAAGTTTCAAAGAAATCGAATAGCTGGAAGTTGGTTAAAATTAGGCTCAAAGATTCCGTTACATAGATAGATAGTTACAACCCAAGTTAATAAAAGCGTGTTAAAAACAAAAATGTTACAAGGAACATGCGTCTGATACTGATTAAACATTGATAACGCAGAATTTCGGTTAATGTTTAAGTAAACACAAGTATTTACAGAATGATATAAAGAATCTGTTACATTGTACTCCTAATATTTGTTAATATTTGTTGTAACCTATTTAACCATTTGAAAAAGTAATCGTTACGAAAATAGAAGAGTTTGCCAAGCCATTGATAAAAAATTTAAATATTTGTGCTGTTGTACACCACTATGGGTAGCAATCCTAAACGGTTGTGTTTTGTTTTTCCTTTTTCACGTATAACAGTAATATATCAAAAGTATAATTGAGGCGTTGAGAGTCAAAGCGGACCATCCCACAATTCAAAAAATGTATTTACTTTAACGTGTATTTTCAATAGAGTAAAACTTATTTATCAGGGCTAAAGTGGACTTAGTACGACGACTATCCTATATTAATTTTTAGCCTACTTGAGCTCTGATAAAAATAAATAATAGTTTAAAAACTAAAAAACACGCTTTTATATGCAACCGAACTAAAAATTAGAAAATAATTTTTCATTACAAAGAGTTTGTCACTTCAGAATAAAAGCGTGGGGTGCATTTTACTATTTTTCATAACTTTCCCTCATAGATATTTGCAAATAGAATAATTATAACATTTAATATATTAAGCACCCCACGCTTTTATTCTGAAGTGACAAACTCTTTGTAATGAAAAATTATTTTCTAATTTTTAGTTCGGTTGCATATAAAAGCGTGTTTTTTAGTTTTTAAACTATTATTTATTTTTCATTTTTAGTTCGATATATTTTTATTATGGAATCCTTGAAGTAATGGTGCAACTAACCCTATATTTTTATTGTTCATAAAAATTGAACACCCATGGTGCAACTAACCAAATTGTGTAAAAACTAAAAAATTTCTTCTTCATTTAATAGCAAAGTTTGAAATGTTGCCAACAGATGGCATCCTAGGTGTTGTTTTTATAATATAATGGAATTTTTTTTCCTGGCGATTCAAAAAAGATAACGGGATACTGTTTTTAAATTATTGCATCTTCATCGGTCCTTGACACGTGTGCAAAGTTTCAAAGAAATCGAATAGCTGGAAGTTGGTTAAAATTAGGCTCAAAGATTCCGTTACATAGATAGATAGATAGATGATGATAGTTACAACCCAAGTTAATAAAAGCGTGTTAATAAGTTTTATGCCATTAAAAATATTCGTTAAAATACATTTTTCAAATTGTGAGATGGTCCTCTTTGGCTCTTAACGCCTTAATTACGTTTTATATTTCATGCACTGTCTACATTAAAAAATACCGCTTGTTCACTTTGGAAATGTTAGTTATTGTTAACAAAGTGTTTTTTGTATTTTTTAAATGCGCATTTCATGATATAAGAAGGGCGAGATATATTTTAAGTATACCGTGTCTCTAAAAGGCGTGGAAAAAAATAATACCATAAATTCCTGAGGCTAAAGTATAACGATCTAACCTCGATCTTACTCAACATTGCTTAGTCCAAAAGTGGATAATTTTAAAGATACAGGGTGTCAAAAAAGTTCTCTGGTTTTTAGTTTTTTAGAAATATTTATTTAAATATTAAGTGTATTGTCACAATATTCGGTTAGAGGGGTTTTTAGAGGTGAAAAATTTAAATCTGCTATACAATTTTATTGAAAACTTTAGAGGGTGCTACCTGCGGTATCTTGTATAAATGTATATAAAAACGAGGTAAATATTCTTCTTGGACATATTTGAGGAGCTAAAAATCAAAAGCAGTTTTTGATAAAAAACAATTTTATGATTATCTCACAATTTTTGGTTCGTGTTTTAACACGCTTTATTAGCTTGGGTTGTAACTATCTATCTATCTATCTATCTATCTATGTAACGGAATCTTTGAGCCTAATTTTTACCAACTTCCAGAGATTCAATTTCTTTGAAACTTTGCACACGTATCAACGACCGATGACAATGCAATAATTTAAAAACAGTATCCCGTTATCCTGGTTAGGACCGCCAGGATAAATAAATTCCTTTACAGATCCTCTGTGTCTCTTGACAAAATGGCGAAGGAATTTTTTAGTGAATAAACTAAAGCATTTATTTTTAAAAAACTAATTGATATATCGAACTAAAAAATGAAAAATAAATAATAGTTTAAAAACTAAAAACACGCTTTTATATGCAACCGAACTAAAAATTAGAAAATAATTTTTCATTACAAAGAGTTTGTCACTTCAGAATAAAAGCGTGGGGTGCTTAATATATTAAATGTTATAATTATTCTATTTGCAAATATCTATGAGGGAAAAGTTATGAAAAATAGTAAAATACACCCCACGCTTTTTACTCTGAAGTGACAAACTCTTTGTAATGAAAAATTATTTTCTAATTTTAGTTCGGTTGCATATAAAAGCGTGTTTTTTAGTTTTTTTAAACTATTATTTATTATTATTTATGTTAAGTGTTACGTATTACTCGAGGTATTACTAGATAATTAATAGTTTAAAACTAAAAACACGTTTGATATGCAACCGAACTAAAAATTAGAAAATAATTTTTCATTAAAAAAATATTGTCATTTCATAGTAAAAAGCGTGGGGTGCATTTTACTATTTGTTCATAACTTTTCCATCATAGATATTTGCAAATATAATAATTATAACATTTAATATATTTATCACCCCACGCTTTTACTATGAAATGACAATATTTTTTTTAATGAAAAATTATTTTCTAATTTTAGTTCGGTTGCATATAAAAGCGTGTTTTTTTAGTTTTAAACTATTAATTATTTTTCATTTTTAGTTTCTACTACTTTAGACAAAATGGCGAAAAATTTTTTAATGAACAAGAGTGGCAAATTCTTAAAATCTTTCCAACAGATTGCAACCTCACTAAAAATTTCTTCTTCATTAAGTAGCAAAGTTTGAAATTTTGCCAACAGATGGCAATCCAGGCAATGTTTGGACCGTTGCCAATATATTGCAAACCCACTAAAAATTTTCTTCTTCATTTAATAGCAAAGTTTGAAATGTTGCCAACAGATGGCAAACCTAGGTGTTGTTTTTATAATATAATGGATTTTTTTTCCTGGCGATCCAAAAAAGATAACGGGATACTGTTTGCAGATTATTGCATTGTCATGTTTCCTTAATACGTGTGCAAAGTTTCAAAGAAATCGAATAGCTGGAAGTTGGTTAAAATTAGGCTCAAAGATTCCGTTACATAGCTAGATAGTTACAACCCAAGTTAATAAAAAAGCGTGTTAACGGCATTTATTAACTGTTATTGTTCATAAAAATTGAACACCAATGGTGCAACTAACCCCTATATTTTTATTGTTCATAAAAATTGAACACCAATGGTGCAACTAACCAAATTGTGTAAAAACTAAAAAATTTCTTCTTCATTTAATAGCAAAGTTTTGAAATGCTGCCAACAGATGGCATCCTAGGTGTTCGTTTTTATAATATAATGGAATTTTTTTCCTGGCGATCCAAAAAGATAACGGGATACTGTTTGCAGATTATTGCATTGTCATGTTTCCTTAATACGTGTGCAAAGTTTCAAAGAAATCGAATATGCTGGAAGTTGGTTAAAATTAGGCTCAAAGATTCCGTTACATAGGCAGCCAGATGGATAGATTGGATAGATAAAGTACAACCCAAGTTAATAAAAGCGTGTTAAAAAGCGCAGTAAGAATTGTGAGGTATTCTAAATATTGTGTTTTATCAAAAACTGCGTTTTGATTTGGAACTCCTCATCTTACATAAAAAATATACTGGGTAAAAAATAATTTAGGTATCCGTTTTAAGGATGTCTGGATTTAAAAAATAATTTCCTTCCAAAAGTTAAAACATTAAGGTTATAGGCTTATTTAAACTTTTTAAGACCCTGTATCTCCGAAACCATTCACTTTTGGAAAAAGGCAAGTTGGATGCGATTTACATTTTTAGCCTTGGAAATTTTTGGTAGCATTTTTTTCGCACCTTCTAGACACCTGTACATGTCAATATTTTTTAGAAAAGAAAAATCAATTAAAGGTTGATTGATTTAATATTACTAATCCTCAAAAAATGGCTAGGTATATCTGGATGCAACCAAAAATGGTCATAAAGCTATATTTTGAAGGACAGGACTTTTTGTTTAATATGTTGAGCCCGAGGCTGAGCCTATATACCCAATGACAGGTCTTCATTGTCTTATTATATTTTATTTTTAGCAATAATTACTTTAATTTAATAGCGTATTTACAGTGTTATTTCTAATATAAATGGCCGATTTGGAGCTAGTTCTGATTATGATTTTACCTAAGTTAAAGATAAAATGTAAAATATCACGCGAAAACTGCTCTATTTTTTTTAAGCTGATGGCATCTAAATTTGCTTTTAATGGGTCTAAAAAAGGGAAAAGCCGTTTCCGTTTTCGTTCACAGATGCTAAAGAACAAAACGTACAAATATAATTATATAGTCGGGCTTACGTAGGTACGGAGTAAAAGTGTCTTCCATATGAGATACAGTCTCTCCCAGCTCTCGTTTCCTTTCAAGGTGTTTTATTTCGGTTTTAAGGTCTCAAATATTTGTAAAAAACTAAAATAATGTTATAACTAATAAAAATCTTATTGATTAAGATATTTTGGTATGATTTCGGTGCAAGAAGCAATGGTACTATGAATAAATTATTATTAATATCAATAACGGATCTAGGGGGGTAATTACCCCCCACCTAGCACCGCAATTTTAAGCATAGAACAGCGTAGCGGGATTGAAAACTTAAATTTTATTGATTTCCAGGTTTTGTTGTTTAATTACAACTTTTTTAAGGGTTCAATAATCTAATGAGCTAGGTGTATGTATCATAAAAGATTTTTTTATTAGCGCTCACCCCTGTGATGCAGTTTTGAATAAGCCCCTGGTAAACGCTCTCAATCCCGCTACGCTGTTCTAAGCTCGACTGACACTGTACTAACTACTAAAAAAACACTATGGTGAGCAAGTATCACTTTAGAAAAGTGTACAAAGGTAAATTGTTTTATTTTATGATCAGAATTTTTTTCTAATTGTTTTGCAATAGGTAGGCGATACACAAAAATCTAATTAGAGAAATGTTAGCCATACAGGTTTGCAATTAGAATTTTTATAGGTAGTAAAGTCTGAACCACCTATAATTCATTCTGAAAGCAATGCGGCCAAGTGCACAAAAATGATAGAGCAAACAAACCTTTTCGAAAGCACATAACTTCTGACAGAGCCGGATTCCAAATTTTTGGATAAATAAAAAAACATTGCTATCACGTACTTAGAAAACATCATCTTATTTTGTCTCTGTCCTGCTATAAAAGCTGACACGTGCCGTAAAGAATTATAAACTCGTCGGGTGTATTATTTGTTGACGCAATAAATCATTGTTCTGGTTATTTTTTTACATTAGATACTTTGCGGCAACCCTTTCAGAATGAATAAAATCTGGTCCCAACTATACCTATAATGTGATACTTTAACGAAGTGTACATACATACACATATTTTAGCAATTAGTTAGTTGTACGTTCCACAATGGGCGTAGAGAATATGCATACATTCACAGTGCCCAGTTGAGCTTATAACAGATCTGTAATAGTTTAAGATATTTTTATTTTATAAATTTGTACAAGTAATAATGTATGTTTTTAGGTTTGTAGTAAAAACTTTAATGGTTGTTACAATAATGTATTGTAGCCTCTTTATTAATACATTCTTTTATGGAAAAAAATAAGTAAGGTTCTGTGCTTCTAGAAACAACTGAGAGAATAATACCATTTTCTTCAGTACCTTCAAATTTTGTTAAACTTTTGGTTATCAAATATTTTAGCATCAGCAACATAATTCATATAATGTATTTATGGTTCATTTTATTGGTAAAATGTTTCTGAAAATTAATATATATTTTTTAGTGTTACTTTTGCTAAGTAGGAATATCTGAATAAAAAGCAATGTATGTTTTTCTAATTATAACTATTGTGACAAGAATATACACCAATCTGTGCAAGTATTTTCTTAAACTGGTTTTGCACCTATTAAACTTCTTGTCAAATACGTTTGATAAAATATCTGATACAATTTGTTTAAAGACGGAAATGTAAATTAGGAAATTATTTGATAAACTTCTTTCAAGTAAATGTCACTGTTACCCATTGCCAATTAATTCTTTCTTACTACAACATGTAAGTCTGGCATTTAAAAATAAGGATAAGAAAAATCGTTAATAAAAAAACAAATTGTTGCTGTAGCACTTATTAGTGCTAAAATATAGGTAAAACGGTGTTTATTCAGAAGCTGATAGTATTTAGACCGCACCATTAGCTTTTATTTTCCATCGCAAAGAGGGCTCATAAATTCCTTCGATTGTCTACTTATACCGTTTTATTTTTAAAAATTGCGTTAGTCATTCCTAACCTACAAACCACTGCCATTTTCCTTAATATGCTTGCCTATATCTGGGAATAAATTAATTTAAGAATAATTTTTCAATATATTCTTGTAATAAAACCAATTTAAAAGATCTTTCAAAAATTGTATCATTTACGGTTTGTCTACAACATCCATCAATAAATCAGGTATTATTTCCCAATAAATTTGTTTATATCTAATAATAAATTGTACCTAATGTAAATAAACAATTTTGTTTTTAAATTTGTAGCTACAAAAATGTCAAAGGTCTCGGTCACGAGTTTGGTAATGCATCATGTCCAAAAATATTTAATTTAAACAAAAATCTTACCATTTTATAAAACAAATAATCCCTGTTATAAATCCAAAAAAAGGTACTGGAGCCAACTGGAGCAAAGCGAAGTAAGTAATCCAAGCAGAAATCACTTGATTAACATTTCACCGTGACAGAACTTTTTTTTAAATATTATACACCTAAGTCAATTTAAATCGCGACCTTCATTTTATATTTGCCAGTATTTTGTTTAACAAAATTCAAGCACCTCTAGACAAGACTCCGTTAAAACAAAGCAACAAATTTATCCACCGATCATTTAAAGCCTGTTATACCACTTGAACAAAGCTTTCAAATGCCTTTAAGTCTGTCTGTTGTAAAAAGACTATAAAAAGGAATAATTTTTGCAGCAGAACAACTTTAGCTTCGCGTCTAGCGAACTAAGCCGTGTTAAAAGTTATAGATCGTGAGCAAACAACCGTTCGGTTCGTACTGGCGGTACCGTAGTGGTACTGCATCGGTCCTCTGTTTCTCTGAACAAGAGTAATAATAATAACACGCTGCTTGCTTGCCTGAGGGCTCCTTTGTGAGTGTACGATCGGTACGATTTTTGCCGGATTCTGTGTTCAGATGCAGGCGGGCAGATTCGGGCGCTTGACACATGGTTTGCGCCCTATTGAGTCGAGTTAATTTAAAAATCAGTAGCGGGTCGATTTATAATCTAAACAAAAATATTAATGTTTTTATTATTTGTATGTTGGTATAGATCATTTAAAACCCAGTTTATTTTTGTTTGAAAATAACAAAATCACTAAAATAAACTAAAAATTACTTATTAAGGAAAAACCAAATAATCGTAAATAAGTAAAGGGCCGCTTTCTCTAATTTAAATTATGTTAAATTAAGCATAAATCTCCTGGTTGATGGTAATCCTTTAATTGTACAAGTCTTGATATGTATCATTAGTTATTTTATTGATTTTTTTGTATAAAATTAAAATATAAGGGGGCTCTCTTTTAAACGGAACACTCCATACAGAGTAAGTCAAACTTATTTACTCGATATCTATAAAACTTTTTTAATTTATTTTTTCGATGTAGGTATATAGCCAGACATAAAACTCAAATTTTAAAAATATTTTGATATAAAGTGCTCGCCAAAAAATCGGGACAAGCAATTTTTAGCACCATATTTAACTTGTAGTAACTTTTGAAATAAAAATATTTTTAGCTGCGGATTTCGGTTAGATGACATGGCGCAAAATGATTTTTGAAAAATAATCAAATGTTCATGGTATACAGGGTGGTCAATGAACATATGAAAAATTACAAAAAGTTTAGAGGTGTGTGATTCCGATAATATTTTTTTTCGCATTTAATTATAGGTCATTAGTAAAGTAATATCAATATCTCTAGACGTTTTTGCCAGTTTTTGATTACAGCCATTTAGCCCCAGAGACACTACTAAACAAAAAATGTGTCAAAACTTTGCTACCAATATCTTTAAAACGCTGTAACTTAAAAACGGCTTTACCGATTTCCACCAGGTTTTCACATTCTGAAAGCTTATTTTCTAGTTCTTTTTTTTACCTAACCACTTTATTGGTAAATGGCCATTTCTATAAAATACAGGGGTCAAACAAAAAGTAAAGATAAAATTACACAAAATATGGCTATTGTTCGTTTTAAGCTATGACAATTGGGCTGTACGTTGTCGTTTGGTTTGAAATTTGGTCAATATGCAGCTTTGGTCAATACCTCTGGATGGTTTTTTTACTTTTTCGATTAGTGCCTTTAGGCCACAGATACGCTAGCAGGCAGATCCATTGTCCTAAAATGTGTCTTTTGTGGATTTTTTGATGTGATCTGGAAAAGAAACCTCTAACTTTAGTTATTTGTTGTGGTATTTTTTCAATTAATTTTATTTAGTTACAAAAAAATGGACAAAATAATAACGCAAACGACTTATGAAACACTATTAACACGAGTGTTGCGGAAACACCCAACAATGAAGTCTACCAACAGAGTCTTCTTTAAACAAATATTCAAATTCATAATATAGTGTAGACACACCTTAACATTCTAGTGTAAACCCACCTTAACGCTCTACACCAACATTCCTTAAATAAACCAAATAAATTTAAATCTAATAAAATATTTAAAAAGACACATATGTTCTAAAAATAGACTGTAAGTAAAACAGTTTCTCCTTTGTTTATGATGCCGCACCAATTGGAATCACGCATTCAATGCTTTTACAGCTAGTTACCAAGGAGACGTTTCCCCCTTGGCTCCTCGCCGTACCAGGGCAAAACGTCATCGCGCAATCGCGCGCAGACAGTAGTTGAGTAAGACACGCAGCAGTGTGTTTACGGAAGCTACCGCCTTTCGTGAAATTTGGGACTGCGCGTTTTTCTAGAAACCAGACCGTAAAATACGCGTTTGGATTGTATCCCGTGAAAGTTATTTTTGCTTGGAAGGTAGCATAAATATAGCATAAATTTATTCAGCAAGTATAGTTAAGTGAATTAAAGTAGTGTTTGTTAAAGATTGTAAATAGTTGTTTTTAAATCCGATATTAAAATAGTTTTGTTACCAGCAAGTCGTTTCTTTGAAATGAATCTGAACTAGCAACCTCCCTATGGATTACACAAAAGTCACTCTCATGTTGCACTGAAGACAAAAACACCCTTCAGTCCGCATCATATGGTCCATTCGAGCTAGGATTTGGACATTTATTTCACAGTGGTGAATAAATTGTGCGAGTAACAGCTGTTTTTGGATTTAAAATCTCTGCAGACTTGGTAAGTCTATTGAACTCTGTTGAATTAAAAAAAAATCAAAGAGTTATTTTAAAAATTTTTTAGACAATTGTTTTTTAAAATAAAAAGTGCACGGGATAAACTAAAAAGTCGCCGCAAAACTGGTTTTGTGCGCGTAGTGATTTATAAAAATAAATCGTCTCTTTTGTGCTAATATTAAGAATTATATTGTTTTTTAATTCTTGTATACCAGGTGACTCAAAAAGTCAAACCATTTGTAAAAATATTTTCTCTTGGATGATTTAAAAAATTGTTAAATCTCACTTTCTCTTTTGGCTCTTGTTGTTAAAAATTTTAGAATAAATTTGTTAATATACAGGGCACTCACAAATTTGTGCAAATTTTTAGTTAGTAAGATTTTGCGCTGATTTTTCTCCACAGGTTTTTTGCTTTGTTTTTAGTGTATTGCAAATATAAAATTGTTGTTTATTTTTGTATATACCAGGTGAATAAAAATATTTGCCATTTGATTTTTATCGAAAATTTTTCACATTTTTTGATCACTGTAGCAAAGGATTGCTTTCTCTCACTGATTGTGATATAAAAATAAGTTTGATTATTTTTATATACAGGGCAAATAAGAAATTTGTCATTTGTGATTTTTTAACTGATTTTTTTGTAATTTTTGGTTAAAATATCACACTCTCTATCTCTTTTTATTTTATTGTTAGTTTACTCTGTTTTTTAAAAAATATTTAAAAAATGGATCTCGCAAAAGCAAAAAGTGCTCGTAAAAGTGCCAAAAGCGCACTTACTCGTATTTTTAATTGGGTTAATGATAATAAAGACACTGAAATAGAAGTACAAGAATTTAAAAATAGGGAGGACTTCTTAAAAATCCCATGTTAAGTACCTCGATTCACAAGAAATCATCGAGGCCCTAGATGAAGAAGACACCGAAAATGTAAGTGATTTTGAAAATAAATATTTTGCCACTTTAACAAAAATGCAAAAGTGTATTGATAAGTTAACAGTATGCAATTCGCTAAATACTCAGGTGGCTGCTGCGTCAGCACCTAGTATTCCTAATGTTAAATTGCCAGATATAAAAATTCCGATTTTTGACAGTCAGATTTCAAATTGGAAATCATTTTTTGAACTTTTCTCTGTTTTAGTAATTGATAATGCCTCTATCACTGATGTACAACGTTTTTTCTATTTGAAATCCTCTTTAAAAGGTGAGGCATTACAATTAATTGAGTCTCTTGAACTTGTAAATGACAATTTCAAAATAGCTCTCGGCATACTACAAAATAGGTATGAAAATTTAACTAGTGTTGTAAACAGTTATTTTAGTAATATGTTAGATATTTCTCCTGTAACTAAAGTTTCACCTAAATCTCTTAGAGAATTTATTACCACTCATAAAAAGAATTTTGAAATTTTAAGAAATTTAAAACTGTCTGATACTCAAATTTTAGAATATCTCCTAATATACATAGCAGAGAAAAAGTTAGATTATGGTTCAAAGAAAGGGTTTGAAGAAGAACGTGACTTAGATGAAATTCCTACTTTAGAGGAATTTTATGAGTATTTAGGAAAACGATGTGTGATCCTAGAAAATTTATCAAGTAGTGAGTCACGTCCTCTCCCTAAAAAGTCAGATAAAGTTTCTTTACACTCTCAGAACAATAATAGTTCTAATCCTCGGCCACCAAGCCCTCAAACCTCTAATAATAAAGTTTCTCATTGTAATTATTGCGGAGGTGATCACCGCATTTATGTATGTAAAAATTTCTCCTCCTCTCGTATGATGAAAAATGAAATTTGTAAAATCAAAGCATCTTTGTTTTAATTGTCTTGGTACAAAACACAATGTACAAAATTGTGTTTCAAAAATACATTGTGCACAATGCAATAAAAATCATCATACAATTTTACATCCAAAATGAGTGGTAATGAATCTCAAAGTAATGTAAGCAAAAATAACTCAAGCTCTACCTCCGGAAATAATCAAAATTTTCCAAATTCACAAAATCGAAGTAATGTGAACTCTCAGTCTCAAAATCACCGTCACAATTCTCAGAATGATTCCCCGGTAACAGTGTTGGACAAAATAGTCAAAACTCTTCTCAAAATAATAGCTCCACACAAAATGGTGGTAATTCTCAGACTATAAGTAGTCAAATTTCTCTCGCGGCCCACTCAGCTAAAACCACTCAGGTTTTGTTAGCTACAGCGCAAGTAACACTTTACTCTAAAAATGGTACACCCATTACAGCTAAAATTTTATTAGACAATGGAAGTCAAACTTCTTTATTTCACAAAAATTGGTAAATAAACTTGATATTACACCATACAGTAAAACTTTAAGTATTTCTGGAATCTCACAGAACAATATTATCTCTAATAAAATGGTGGATGTTTTCATTCATTCACAAGTTGATACAAATAAAAGATTTTTGGTTTCCTGCGCCATTTTAGAAAATATTACTCATAAACTCCCACAGGTACCTATACAGGTAAGTAAGTTAGGTATTCCTGAAGACTTGGTTCAGGAGCTGGCCGACCCTGACTTTTCTACCCCCTCTGACATAGATATGCTCATTGGAGCAGAACTGTACTTCAGAATATTGTGCTCTGGAGTACACTCACTGGGAAATGGATTCCCAACCTTAGTAAATACTCACTTAGGATGGGTAGTAGCTGGAAATCTACCCTCTCACTGCACCTCTCTCCACTCTAGTTCTTCACACTCTAAAGTGTTTCGTTCCAGAAACAAAAATGTTTCTACCACTCTCTCTCATTTTGTCCAAACTCAAGAACTGGATGAAATGTTAACCAAATTCTGGAAAATTGAGGAAGTCCCTCAAAAATCTCTTTTATCCCCCGAAGATGCTCTCGCTGAGAAAATCTTTAAAGATACCACTCTTACTCTTGATGATGGGTCTTATCAAGTTAATATGCCCTCAAAAGCCCTGAAGAGCACCAAAAGCTTGGTGATTCTTTTAATATCGCTAAAAAGCGGTTTCTCTCTCTGGAAAAAAGATTCCAAGGTGACACAAAATTATTTTGTGACTACAAAAAGTTCATCGATGAGTATGTCTCACTTGGTCATGCCAAGTATGTCCCCCTTTCTCTTAAAAATGATAAAGATGAAAATAAATATTTCATTCCCCATTTGTGTGTTATACGGGAAGAAAGTATAACCACGAAACTTAGAGTAGTTTTCGACGCCTCCGCCAAAAGTTCAACAGGAACTTCTCTAAATGATGTCACACTGAAGGGATATCAAGTACATCCGGAACTATATGACGTTCTTTGTAGGTTTCGTCTTTTTAAATATGTCCTCACATCTGACATTCAAAAAATGTACAGGCAAGTTAAAATCAACCCTTCTCAAACATTTTTACAAAATATTCTCTGGCGTGAAAAACCAGAGGACCCCTTACAGTGCATTGAACTCTCTACGGTTACTTATGGAACCAATTTCGCACCCTTTGCAGCTACCAGGGTGATAAAAGAAGTTGCTCTTAAAAATAAAGACACTTACCCCTTAGCTTCAGAAGCCCTTTTACTTCAATGCTATGTAGATGATATTCTTTGTGGTTGTGACAATTATGAAAACTTGGAAAAATACATTCTCAACTTGTAACCCTGTTAGCCAGTGCTGGCTTCAAACTGCACAAATGGTGCACTAACTCCCAAGACTTCAGACAAAAATTATCTGAAAACAATACTCTTGACTTTGACCTAAATTTCGATGAAGCTCCTAGCAAAGTACTTGGTCTTAAATGGCAACCTCAAAATGACATTTTAAAAATATCTGTACCCCAAGTCGCCCTTGACAAAACTCCCACGAAAAGAATGGTGCTCTCAATTCTAGCTCAATGTTTTGATCCTTTAGGATTAGTCAATCCTGTAATTGTTAAAGGAAAAATTTTGATGCAAAAACTCTGGATAAACAAATTAGACTGGGACACAGTTATTGTTGACGAATCTTTGCTAAATGACTGGAAAGATTTTCTAGAACACATCTCCTTACTTGGCAGTTTAAAAATTCCTCGTTATTTACTCCGTGATAAACCTATTCATAGAATTGAAATTCATGGGTTTGCAGATGCAAGCATGGCCTCTTATGGAGCTTGTGTCTATCTCCGCGCTATGTATGAGGACAACTCCGTCTCATGCACTCTTGTAACTGCCAAGTCTAAAGTAGCTCCCATTAAAGTTGTAACTTTACCCAGACTCGAATTATGTGGCATGTTGCTTTTAGCCAAACTTGTCAATAAAGTTGTTGAGAATTTTGAAAAATTACTCAATGTCGACTCGGTAAATTTGTGGTCCGATTCAAAAATTGCCCTTTTTTGGTGTAAAGATCATCCAAGTAGGTGGTCAACCTTTGTCTCTAACAGAGTCTCTCAAATTCAAGAACTAACTTCCAATTTTCAATGGAGACATGTTAAGTCAGCTGACAATGCTGCTGACATCCTATCCCGTGGAATATTCTCCAAAGAAATCATAGAGTCTGGTGTTTGGTTCTCAGGTCCAACTTTTCTACAAAATTCAACATTAAATATTGATGAGTTCAATACCCCTTTAAATGTGACTGAAATCCCTGAAGAAAGAAAGGTTTCTCTAAATATTGTCAATGTCCCTGATGAATGTGTATTTTGGAACCAAGTGTTTTCAAAATTTTCAGATTTTTCTCGTCTGCAGCGTACAGTGGCATATGTACTGCGGTTTATTCATAATGTAAAAAATAAAAATAATAAAATTATTGGTCCTTCGAATGTCAATGAACTAGAATCAGCCCTAAAAATTATTGTCAAAAATCTTCAAACTCAATTTTTCTCTAAAGAAATTTTAGAATTGTCTCAGAATAAGCCCCTTTCAAATAAAAATTTAATATCTCTTAAACCTTTCTTAGATTCTGATAAGCTCTTACGTGTAGGTGGAAGATTGGATAATGCAAATATCTCCTTTGACCAAAAATATCCATTGTTGCTTCCCGCACATAATTATGTCGTTTCACTTATGTTAAGTCAAGAACATAAAAGATTAGGACACGCAGGTGCTCAAACAGTGTTGTCAAATTTCAGACTCCGATTCTGGCCCTTGAATGGGTTAAGAGAAACTAAAAATCTTATCCGAAAATGTGTCACATGCTTTAGATTTAAAGCCATCCCTTCTCAGCAAATAATGGCCAGTCTTCCTTCAGAAAGAGTTCAAGTAGCCAGACCTTTTCAAAAGGTTGGCGTTGATTTTGGTGGTCCCTTCTTAATAAAATCTTCTCGATTGCGTAAAGCTCCCGTAACTAAATGTTACATCGCTCTTTTTGTCTGTATGGTCACCAAAGCGGTCCATATAGAACTCGTATCTAGTCTTTCAACGGAAGCCTTCCTTATGACATTAAAGCGCTTCATCTCAAGACGTGGAAATCCCACAACAATTTTTAGCGATAATGCCACCAACTTCCTTGGCTCAAAAATCAGTTGAAATCTCTTTATGACTTTTTAAAAATTCAGAAAATTACACCGCAATAAAAAATTACCTCTCTACAAATGAAACCGAATGGAAGTTTATCCCCCTCGATCTCCTCATTTTGGAGGAATTTGGGAAGCTGGCATTAAAAGTGCAAAATATCACCTAAATAGACTTATGAAAAATTCTCATTTTACTTTCGAAGAATTCAGCACCATCCTTGCACAAATAGAAGCAATTCTAAACTCTAGACCTTTGTGCCCTCTCTCTAATGACCCCTCCGATTTCCAATGCTTGACACCTGGTCATTTTCTAATTGGAACATCGCTGACAGCTTTCCCTGAAAAAGATGTTACTCAAATTCCCGATAATAGGTTAAATTTTTTGGCAAAGATGTTCTCAAGTACAACAGTCTTTTTGGAAACATTGGTCTGTTGATTACTTAAATCGCCTTCAACATCGACCTAAATGGTTGACTCCCTTAACTGACTTAAAGGTCAATGACCTTGTTCTCTTGAGAGAGGATAATGTTCCCCCTTAATTGGCCCTTAGCTAGAATTATTGAAGTACACCATGGTGCAGATGGAAAAGTCAGGGTTGTAAAGCTCAGAACTGCAGATGGTGTATTTACTCGCTCTATTACTAAGCTCTCACCACTACCTATCAATGACTCACAGGTAGATACAATAGCTGCTCAAGCAGAGTAGATTAGTTTCTCTAGAACTGTTCCCTGCATCTCTTTCGCAATCATGTGATCACGGTTTTTAGTTATTACACTCACACCAAAAGGGTGTTCTTATTCGTTGTTTCACTCTCACTCGTTGTAACTCATAAAAAGATGAGTTTCAATTCTCTTATTTTATTTTTGAAGCTGAAGGCTTCAACGCGGGCAGTATGTTGGGGAAACACCCAACAATGAAGTCTACCAACAGAGTCTTCTTTTAAACAAATATTCAAATTCATAATATAGTGTAGACACACCTTAACATTCTAGTGTAAACCCACCTTAACGCTCTACACCAACATTCCTTAAATAAACCAAATAAATTTAAATCTAATAAAATATTTAAAAAGACACATATGTTCTAAAATAGACTGTAAGTAAAACAGTTTCTCCTTTGTTTATGATGCCGCACCAATTGGAATCACGCATTCAATGCTTTTACAGCTAGTTACCAAGGAGACGTTTCCCTTGGCCCTCGCCGTACCAGGGCAAAACGTCATCGCTGCAATCGCGCGCAGTCAGTAGTTGAGTAAGACACGCAGCAGTGTGTTTACGGAAGCTACCGCCTTTCGTGAAATTTGGGACTGCGCGTTTCTCTAGAAACCAGACCGTAAAATACGCGTTTGGATTGTATCCCGTGAAAGTTATTTTTGCTTGGAAGGTAGCATAAATATAGCATAAATTTATTCAGCAAGTATAGTTAAGTGAATTAAAGTAGTGTTTGTTAAAGATTGTAAATAGTTGTTTTTAAATCCGATATTAAAATAGTTTTGTTACCAGCAAGTCGTTTCTTTGAAATGAATCTGAACTAGCAACCTCCCCTATGGATTACACAAAGTCACTCTCATGTTGCACTGAAGACAAAAACACCCTTCAGTCCGCACTCAACGAGAATGAAAAATGTGAGACCATTGTGCCAAAATTCGTTTTCTTCTTATTGAAAATATAGGCTATTGGGAGTGGTGTCTTGCTTAGTAATAAAGTATAAGTGTGTAAGCGACAACGTATATACAGGATATTCGGAAAGGTTAGGTCAAAAATGATAGGGGTGATAGAGTGAGCCAAAACAATAAAAAGTTAGTACTTGATATTAAAAAAAAATTCTTTTCAAGGGGCCTACTTAGGGTAGTTTTTGGACCCTCTCGTAGCCAGAATAAAAAAGTGTATTTGACTTAGTACCTTTTAAAAAGTTGCCACAATATTGATAATATTTTGGGCATTTAAATTCAACTTATACTAATGCTTATTTTCATAAGGCGGCCGATTGCGCTGTAAGTCATAACAATACAGACGAATTTTTTTCCTGTATTGTATGCATTTTTTACAAAAGTAAAAAAATGACATTTTGCTTTCGCCGTTTAATTTCTCTATTATTTTTGTACAAAAGTGGTATACTTTATTTAAATCTATATCTTGGACCGTTCTTCATAAAACCGCATTTTAAAACCAGACATACCCCTATTTTATATGTAATAAAATATACATTTTTTGAGGAAATTATTAAAATGTGATAAGAATAATAAAAATAGTATTTAATAGCCTTTAAACTTAATAACACAAGTAAAATAGGCTGTTTTTGATAATGCAACCGATATCTAAATAATTTTCTCAGAAAATTGAATTTTTTCATTACCTACGTACAAAATAGTGTATGTCTGATTTCAATACGTTTTTATGAAAAGCGTGCCCGGGATATAGCATTTAAATACAATATACGCTTTTTCGATAACAATAATAAAGAAATTCAACGATCAAATCAGAATGTCAAATTTTACCTCTGCAAATATACATACATTAAATGAAAAAAATCATCTTAACCTATATAATTATCACCCCACTGGGCTTTATTAGTCTATGAAATGACATTGCTATGAGTTATTTTAAATGAAACAATTAATATTATCTAATTTTGTAACCGTTTAGAAGCTATATATAAAAGCGTGTATAATTTTGAAGGTTCTTCTTAAACTATTAATGTGATTTTTCATTTTTTTAACACGCTTTTATTAACTTGGGTTGTAACTCATCTATCAATCTGGCTATGTAACGGAATCTTTGAGCCTAATTTTAACCAACTTCCAGCTATTCGATTTCTTTGAAACTTTGCACACGTATTAAGGACCCATGACAATGCAATAATCTGCAAACAGTATCCCGTTATCTTTTTTGAATCGCCAGGAAAAAATTCCATTATATTATAAAAACAACACCTAGGATGCCATCTGTTGGCAACATTTCAAACTTTGCTATTAAATGAAGAAGAAATTTTTTAGTTTTTACACAATTTGGTTAGTTGCACCATTGGTGTTCAATTTTTATGAACAATAAAATTAATAAGTTCTTTTTACACAATTGGGTTAGTTGCACCATTGGTGTTCAATTTTATGAACAATAACAGTTAATAAATGCCGTTAACACGCTTTTATTAACTTGGGTTGTAACTATCTGGCTATGTAACGGAATCTTTGAGCCTAATTTTAACCAACTTCCAGCTATTCGATTTCTTTGAAACTTTGCACACGTATTAAGGAAACATGACAATGCAATAATCTGCAAACAGTATCCCGTTATCTTTTTTGGATCGCCAGGAAAAAAATTCCATTATATTATAAAAACAACACCTAGGTTGCCATCTGTTGGCAACATTTCAAACTTTGCTATTAAATGAAGAAGAAATTTTTTAGTGGGTTGCAATATATTGGCAACGGTCCAAACATTGCCTGGATTGCCATCTGTTGGCAAAATTTCAAACTTTGCTACTTAATGAAGAAGAAATTTTTTAGTGAGTTGCAATCTGTTGGAAAAATTTTAAAATTTGCCACTCTTGTTCATTAAAAAAATTTTTCGCCATTTTGTCAAGAGTAGCAGAAACTAAAAATCAAGAATGCTGAGGATTGTTGGGGGGCGCCATGCCTCAGATATGAGAACAATATTCCAAGGGAGGTCGGATTTGGGACACATATAAAGTGTATAAATTAGAAGGGAAAAAATACTTTTTGGCTGGAAAGAGAAATGCAAGCTTTTTTGAAGCTGTCGTGGCTATAGATACAATGTGTTTGTGCCAGTTAAGGTTACTTTCAAATTTGACGCCCACAAGATTGAAAGTGTCTTTGCTCTGTAAAACTTGGCCGCTCATAAGTAAAGGATAAGTATTTAATGACCCTTTTCGCGACAAGAAACATGATTGTGTTTTGGATGCATTAAAATGCACGAAATTTTGGGCGCCTCAATCCAATATTAAATTAAGATCCTGCGAAAGAGATATCTGCATCGCTCTTCGTTTTTTTCCAAGTCAGGTTTTGTGATGGGTTTAGAAACCTAAAAACTGGCGTGAAGGGTACTATCGTCCGCGAAACTATAAATGGAATTAGTGGTGGACAAGAGAAGGTCGTTAATGTGAAGAAGAAACAATGTTGGTGCCAGAACTGAGCCCTGAGGTACTCTAGCATTTTACCTGGTAACAGCTTAAAGAATGGCCGTCCACAATAACTGATATACGTTGATCAGATAAATAACTAAGAGAGCCAAGTATAGAATTTAGTTAAAAAACCATAGGTGGGAAGTTTATTAAGAAGTGCGGCACGCTAGTTCTGTACCCGTACTCTGTAACTCGATAGAAAAGAAATTTCCTGAAATTGCCATATGATTTACATTGCATAGAAAGGAAATGTCTTCTCTATCGAGTTACAGAGTGCGGAAGCTGATCAAAAGCTTTGGATATATCCAAAGTAACGATTTGGGACTCACCTAGAAACTCAAGAGACTTCCAGTAGTATGATAAGAAGGAAGAAGATCTGCTGTAGATCTTTTGCGGCGAAATCCATACTGCCTGTCATGCAAAATTTTGTGTTTTGCTGAATACTTAAGGGATTAGTGAATTAATGAATTTTTTCATTAATTCATTATTAATAGGTTGAACACGTGCAACTTTCCAGCTCTACGGAAAGATACCTGTGTCGTAAGAAGTTTGAAAGATCCAGGTTAAGATTGGTGCAAGTTCTGGAACACATTTTTTTAAAACGACTGCTGCTATGCCGTTCAGCCCAGACGATTTCTTGGTGTAAAGAAAAGAAAGGATACGCTTAATGTGTTTCACCTTAAAAATAATATCGAGCATTTTATGAGGAACTGGGGTAATAGCTGGAATTAAATGATTTTCGGGAGGGTCAAGGGTTGAATTGGCAGCAAATTGTTTAGCAAATAGTTCTGCCTTTCCTTTAGCGGTAAAAATAATTTTATCTTCCAAAGTTAGTGATAGAAAAGAACTATTACATAAATTCCTACCTATGTTTTTCGCAAAGGACCAGAAATTTGCTGCCATTTTAACAAGAAAGAACTTTATTTTTAATACAATTGTCAAAGGAGGCTTTGGCTTTAGAAATTTTTTAATTGTAGTAATTTCTTGCTTCAATGCCGGCCTGTCGGTTTTATGAACTAGGATTCTGTAGAAACTTCTTGTGAGCCTGAACTTTTAAAATTCTAGCTTTATCACAAGATTTGGAAAACCAGGGTTTGTTATTGGATTGTTTGGGGTTCTTGATGGTGTGTGGAATATAGGTTTCAATGCCCAATTGAATTAATTGTGTTAGTTGACTGCAAATTTTACAAGGATTACGAGAAGAAAAGCAGATGGAATCCCAGGGGTAAGTGGCGAAGAAGTCCCTCAGGCCATCCCAGTCGGCTGATTTGTAGTGCCATACGGTGCGTTTTGGCATGCATTCATTTACCTCGTGATGTGCAGGGTAAGATATAGTAACTAAGCCATGATCCGAGCGACCCAGGCAAGCTGTGACAGATGCTTGATAGAGTTCGGGGTTGGTGGTAAAAAAGAGATCTTGGGGATTTGAACTATGATTTGGGACTCTAGGAAAGTAGGTAGGTTCCATAATAAGGTTGTAAGGTTATTGACTGGGAAGATTTTGGCTGCTCTGCCTTGGGGGTCAGTTTTTGAAGAGCCCAGCCAATCCTTAATATGAACATTGAAATCACCAAGCACAATTGCTTCAGCCGTTGGAAACTAAGAAATTATGCTATCGATCTTCGTTGAAAGAAGTTAAAGAATTTGTCATAAGAAGTATTAGATGGGGACCTGTACAAACAGCAGATAAATTTGGTAGAAGGCCTAAGGGAAAGTTTAAAGCCAAAGGATATCGGGCCTACCCGATTCAAGATTGACAACTCAAACATAAGCCAGATCGTTGCGGACGTAAGCACATACGCCACCATGTGAGCGAAAAGACGAAATAAGTTCGTAGCCTGGGAACAGAAGGTGGCTGGTTGAAGATTTAGAACTTATTTGAGTTTCCGTTAGAAACAGTATGTGGGGCTTAGATGACTAAAGGTGATGGCAAACGAAGTTTATATTACACTGAATTGTATCCGCAGTTGGTTTCTTGTGAAACATTTTTTAAATATTAATACTAAATAGGAAAAATCGCTTTTTAATGTTTCAAAAATTATTAGAGCATTACTCTACAATTGTTTCGCCTTTCTAGGGCTTCATCAAGAGTACTTCGTATACTTTTTTTATATTGGTGTATGATCCGAATGAAGGGGTATATAACCTCCGGAAAATTTAACTTCCTGGTGTGCCGCCATTATTTGTGCATAGTTTTGGGTGTAAAAGGAAAAAAAGAAACGAAAAAGAAGGAAGAAGAAAAACTGACTCACACACCCAGAACCCAAAACGTCCGTTAAGACTTCATGGGCCCTCTAAAGGGTGAGTAGGGTGGTACCTCCTTAGGCGGGGAAAGCTCCTCTACCACCTACCTTGAGTTTGGTTTTTGGAAATAAACTGCAATTTTTAAATTTTGAATGGCACTACCGATTTTATTTATCTATTAATATTTTAATAATTATTGTTTATGACATTCTTAATATAATGACAACTTACAGGTCATATCTTAATATTTCTGCTTTTAAAAATTAAATGTTTTAAAGATTTATTTAGAATGTCATGGTTAGATTAACCTAACGGTTCGGTTTAGGTCAAGTAGCCATCAAAAATATAATTAATAATAATTTGTTTTTTACAACTTTTCTAGAGTAGGCAAAAGTTTGCAAAATCCTGTTTAGGGTTATACCTGAAATGAGAGTGGCTGGTTAGCATATCCTCAAAGAGCATTTAAAACCATTTACCTACCTACTTAGTACCACAATAGCGGTATTTCGGAAACAGCGTTTTTTTAAGAAGCATTTACTAAAATAGATGAAATCTATCCATAAACTAAATTAAACTAATTTATTAAGTGGT
>JACEGR010007528.1:0-48166 GCA_014170235.1 Listronotus bonariensis
AGCTATTATTTTAAAACATAATTTAATGTTTTTTAATAGTTATAATGGTTTTCGAAAATTACAAAAAGCATATTGTCTTATGTAAAACTGCTTATTTTATTGGCGCGCTTGTTTTTTCTTACGTTTTCGCCTATATATTTGTCAGTAAACTGCAGATCGTTATAAAATTTGGATGAAATGCGAATAAATCTCGGCGATTTAATCATCCAGTTCATGATCATGACAAAATATTAAATATAAATAACATCTTTATTGCTTTGCCATGATAGTTGAGGTATAATTCTACGATGACTTATAAATTTACTAGAAGTTTCCAAAATTATATTTTAAGTTGACAAAAAGGTACCAATTTTTATTAATAAAGTTTTCCTGTAGAGGGCTTTAGCCGAGCAAGTTGCCTTCAGCAACGTTTTTACGTCGACCCACTTGCAGTAGTTACATTTGCAACGTCTGGACGACTCAAAAATCATCCACCAAATGGCCAAATGCCAAAACAACGCAACTTTGCGTTGCGTTTGGCGACGTTGCGCCATCCAATAATTGTTAGTAGGGAATACAAAATCAAAAGCTGATTCTAAAGAGCCTAAATCCTTGAGCGATTTTAAAAATAAAGGTTTAACTAAACCCATTTACTTAATGTCTCAATTTTTCGAGATACAGGGTGTCAAAGTTTTAAAAATTTTTCTTTTTTATATTATCTGTGATACTACCCTTAATATTTTAATAAAATTTTGTATACAGCAACTATGCATTAATGTCCAGTTTTACAATTGCGAGTTCAGTTTAGGTTCAGTTGAACTTAACTGGTACATGAACCTATCCATTTAAAATATATTGCTGTAACTTTTGGCATTTACTTGAGAGCAATATATTTTAAATGGGCAGGTTCAACCACCAGTCAAGTTCAACTAAACCTAAACTGAACTCGCAATTGTAAACTGGTCATAGGAAGCACTTCCTGATGCACAAGAAAAAAATTACTTACAAGTAAATGAAAATTATAAAAATATATTTTTTTTTAAGGAAAAGCAGGGTATGCCACCTTATTCATTAAAAATATTTAGTTTAAAATGCCGCCTAAACGTTACTAAATGAAATAAAAATATTGTTATACATCAGAAAATAGCTTCTAATGTATAGTGACTGTGTACCAACTTTTATTAAAATATTATTATTTAGATTGGTATTACAGATATTATAAATAAACACATATTTTTAAAACTTTATTAAAGTATATCTAAAAACTTCTAGAACATTAAGATCTTTTTTCTAAAAATTATAAAATCGCCTAAGAATTTATATCCTTAAAAATCAGCATATTATTTTGAAAACCATATATTACATGTAAGTATGTTTTACAATTTTATAAACCTTGGGCCATTTATGAAATTTAAAATTAAAAGAAAAATACCTTTTACTAATATTTTGTTGGGATATTTTGAATAATTAAAAAATTTATATTCTTTTACATTAAATTAGCATGTTAAAATTACCTGAAAAACACTATTTTCTCCAGTAGCATTTTTAACTTTATCGTGAAAGTCATCTATATCATTTTCCAATTTTTCAAGTTCATCTGAAATTCATCATCATCAATGACTGTTGGCTGATGTTCAACTTCATTTAAAATAAGGTTTAATCGTTCCAGTTTGGTAGTATGATTCCTATATGCATCCTGGACAAGATTATAACAATCTGGACAATCTAAAAGACAAAAAATATATTGCCTGAAGTATTTTGGTAGTTTGTTGAAGCTGCGTGAAAATCTGCAGTCTGTCAGCACAAGGTCGGATACTGACAACATACTGTTAGAATTCTAATAATTACTGATATTTACCTATACATCCTCTTTTGTCTATCATATTTATTTTCTTTGCATCTATCGCATTTTCTTCCTTCAACATTTTCAAGACATGGACATTGACCTGAGGCATCACACTGAAGATCCCTGGACCCTATTTTATCACATTCACATTCAGTGCATCCATCAGTAGAGAACCCTATATTTCCTTGCCTCGCAATGATCGCATCTTAACCTAGAGATACATTTATTGAAAATTGTTATTGATTAGGCCAGTAAGTAAATTCACTTAATGATAATAACATTTTTTAATGCCTTTTAGGGGGTTCCTTTGACGTGTCTACGACGAATATTCATAATGCCATATGGAAGAGGCGCTTTTACCCAGCCTGTCAATGTCAAATGTTTCGGGTGTTGGACTAGGCAAACGCGTAACTTATTGTCGGGCAAATTTACCACATTTTTGCATGCAATTTTTAAACAATCTACCAAAAATAGTAAGGATTACCGTAACGAAACCCGCCCAATCCGATAACCAAAACATGTCAATGCGCCTTATGGTTTCGTGACAGTACCACTTACGATTTTTGGCACAATATTTAAAAATTGCATGTAAAACATGTGACTCGTTTGCCCGGTCCGACATCCGAAACATTTGACATTGACTGACTGGCTTAACGCGCCGCTTCCATATATGGCTGTATGAAATTTCGTCAAAAGGAACCCCCCTAAAAGGTTTTAAAAGTGTTAATATTATGAAGTCAATTTCATTACTGGCCCAGGGACTATAGTGTATATTCTTGTCTCTGTTGTTTTTACTTCTAGTTTAAGTGGTGAAAATTAGATAGTTAAATTTTATTGAATAATTAATTGTAGGGGTACAACTTGGTCAAGGTTAGATGTAAGACTAGATGTTCCTGCGGCTAAATCTCGCCTTGGCTAGGGCTGTCATTTTTTTTTGTAAATTTTAGGTATTCTGTAAAAATATTGTTTTTAATAAAAGACGATTTATTATTATTATTTAGTCCTTAAGAAGTACTAATAGTTTTCGTTGTTAAACAACATTTTTAACCAGTTTTCAATTTGCTAATATGCATAGAGGCTTGATTTAAAGAACATTCTGATTAATTTTAAATTTTCTGTTTTGTGAACCTGACCCCAGCTAAGTGGTCAGTGGATCGCTAATGGTTATCACCTGAGCAAAACAAAAGTAACGTTTCATGGGCGAAAAAATGTGTTTGTGGGCTTGGGTTAGGGTCCAAATATACTTCATTCTGAAAGCGATGCCGCCAAGTACCCAAAAATGATAAAGTAAAGAAACCCTTTTGTAAACAATGATTTATTGCAGCAAAAAATATTTAACCTGACGAGTTTCTAGTACCACGCCACGTGCCACCGGTTTTATAGTAGGACAGAGGCGAAATAAGATAATGTTTTTTTAAGTAGGTGATACGTGTTTTAGCAATGTATTTTTTATTATTTATCTAAAAATATGTAATCAAGCTCTGTCCGAGGCTCTGTAAATTCGAAAAGGTTTGTTTACTTTATCATTTTTTGTGTACTTGGCGGCAGCGCTTTCAGAATGAATTAAATATGGGCCCATCTATACCAGTGATCACCCGTCGACACCGAGTGTTCATGGGCGGGCACCGAACGGATTATCTGCATTATCGGGCATAATTTATCAATGCGTAGTCTGGGTTTCCTGTTAAGAGGACGAGAAATACGGGGAGAATGAGCCAGTATCGTATTTTGCCATGGCATGTTCGGAAAGGCACCGACTTGTTGACTGCGCGAGATTGTAAATATCCAAAAATGCTTTTAGCCTACCGACGATATAAATGTAGATATCTATTGGTATGACGTAAAATTCTAACTAGACAACCACCAAGCATGAAATTTGAAAAGAAGTCTAACAAGGTTCAAAATAAAAGTTGTTTTTTTTAAATATACTTTTTAAAAATATTTATTAAACATTCACAAATTAAAAAACTACTGACACAGCAAAGGTAAACAAACAACATGTAAAATTTCGACTACTTAGATAAAAGACAGATAAAGTAGTCATTACTCATGTTCCCAACTAAAAATTTTCAGCGAATTAGCGAATTATGTTAAGTGTAGGTAGAAAGCCTAATAACACACAATGTTTAGAAAACATACGTTTTAGGTACACTTTAGGTCCGAACGCTCAAGACTATAAAAAGCGTTTACTAAACGTTTTATATGAACGTATTACAAACGTTTTTTAGAACCTACATGAAACGTTTTTATTAACCGTATTCTGAACTTAAATGAATAATGAAATAAAAGGAATAAAAAAGTTTCAAATAATTATTTTTCCACATTCTTTAATAGGTACTTTTAAGGATAAGATATAACCTTTTTTGCATAACTCTAAAAGTTGTTCCTTGGAAAAATTCGAGCAGCATTAATCGTTAGGAACGTACCAGGGAATCCTTAATTTTAGCTAAGAATGCACCTTCAAATCTTCTGTCATTAGTGAATAACATTGCATGTTGTGAAATTGCATTTTAGTAAATTTTATACGATTAGTATTCCTTGATGTGCTGTTTTTGCGTATTGTTTCACTAAAATAATTAACTCAACTAACTGATAAATGTGGTAGTGCTGGTGAAGTGCTTTTTATTTCTGTACTCTTAAGTGTATTTCTGTACTCTTAAGTGTAAATGTACTAACTAACCAGAACACAAGTAATTTTAAAATTTGACAATGCACTCTTATTTTTTTGGCCATAACTGTATATACATATAAGTTGTGTATAATGTGCGTTTTTTAAATATAATTTAATAAAAAAAATAAATAAGGTTCTTTCTGACTAATCTGAAATAAAAGTAGTTTGTTATTTAAATGTCCAAAACATTCACATAAAACATATGCTTGATTTATACAGACAAATAACAAAAAATAAAATAAGAATAACCAATTAGAAGTTTCCAATAAAGGTTGTTTAATCTGTAAATTCTAATTGGATATTCCTATTTTATTTTAATGCTATTTGTCTGCATAAATTTAGCAATACAACATACAACAACATTTTTAGAACGTCCCAAAAAACTTTTAAAACCTGTTTCTAGAACGTTTTAGGTGCTATAAAAAACGTTTAGTAAACGTACAAAAACATACTATGACAACATTTTTAAAACGTTCCAAGAAAATTTTAAAAACTGTTTCTAGAACGTTTTAGGGACTATAAAAACGTTCAGTAAACGTACAAAACTTTTAAAAACGTTTAAAGAACATTCACGAACGTTTGAGAACGTTTATCGTACGTTACCCAAAATCTACTTGAATGTTTTATAAACGTTTATAAAACCAACTTGTGTTATAAGGGAAACCAGTTCCCAACGAAAGATTATACTACTGCGAACAACGGATTTTTGATTAGTGGTTTGGATTTTCTTTTCTACAAATGCTTTTAATAAAATAGGATTGGATAGACCTTAATATTTTAATTTACCAGTAGAATAAAAGAAAACCAATACAGAGAATTTAAATAAAGTGTCTTTTGTAATCTACGAATTGCTTTGAAACAATTTGTTCAAATAATATTTCCTAAACTGGCTGATATTTAAATAGTCTAAATAAAAATATTGAAATGCGTTATAAACAATTACGTATTATTATATTACTTATCGTCATATAAAAATTGCAAATAAATAAAATGTTATTATTACCCTGTTACTCCAGGCCTACAATAACATTGTCCAGTATAAACTTCACAACTCTGGTTGTACGAACCAATTGGGTCGCAGTTACAACTTTGACATCCTTCTGTACTTAAAATATTGAAGAAGCCGTTTTCGCATTGGTCACAATTTGTTCCTATAACGTGAGTTTTGCATTTGCAAGCTCCTGTTGTTTGATCGCAGATTGGTTCGCCGTTAAGGTCATCAGTTCCCGGTGGAAAGCATTGGCATTTACTACAATCACCTTTTGGTAGAACCAGTGCGTTTCCGAAATAACCTAAAAGTTAAGAAGTTTTTTTCTTTGACCAGATATATACAGTGCTTGTCTAAAGTCAGGACCCCTTCTCCTAACTTTTGAATTGTTTGGTATTTTTTCATAAAAATTTAGGGACTTCAGTAAGACAACATAAACCAAACCTTAGGCAAGAAATATTAATGGCGCCAATTTAAAAAAAATAAAGGAAGGGGGGTCTTGTAGCAAATCATTTTAAAGCTCCTGACACTCGTCAAGGTAAGGTTTATAATTCCGAAATAGTCAATACCTTTACCTACCACAAAATGGCGGTACTTTAAAAATGACCCGAATACCTGATTATTTGGATGGCCATATTTTCAAAACTTATAAAGTTTGATATATTTAATGTGGTAATTTCTTAAAGGGCTTTTAGACATCTTTTTAATGGTGAAATAATATACAAGTTGCATCATTAAAAAAATCTATACTTTTGCCCTACCCTGCATATTATCACCAATATCACTATTAAATAAATCTTTAAAAGAGCTTTAAGAAAATACCACAATAAGTGTATCTAACTTTATTAGAGTCGGAAATATGGCCATCGAAATGAGGTATTCAGGTAATTATCAAAGTATCGCCATTTTGTAGTGAGTTTCTAAAGGTATCGATTTTATATTCTGGCGTAATAAAGTACTTGTCAGGAGCTTTAAAATGGTGTCCACAAGACCCCCTTCAATTTATTTTTTTTTAATGGCGCTCAGCTGTCAGATTGACATTTATATCTGTCATTTCTTGTCTAAAATTTGGTTTATGTAGTCTTACTAAACTCCTCAAATTTTCATGACCAAACAATTCAAAAGTTAGAAGGTGTGTCCCGACTTTCGACAAGCACTGATGACAATATAGGATAAATATTTACAGACTGTCCATGGGTGGAGTTACAAGAGGAAAAAGGGAAAAAAACATTTTTGAAACAACGTTATTCTTGATAAAAAAAAATTATGCTTTTGAAAAAATATGATTTACGAAAAGTAAACTACCTTTGTTTTTAATTTTTAAGCAAAATATCATTTAGAAAATTTATTTAAATAAAGTTTAAAATTGATAAAAAATTTAATTCAAAATTTTATTGAACTCTATAATTTGGGTTAAACGCTTTGATCACATTTATTTACAGCTAAACAATTGTGTGTCTTTGAATTTGGGGAAAAGCAGGTTTTTAAAAGCAAATTATGAGAGTTCTTAGGCTATTTTATTGCAAAAATTTAAAATAAATAATTTTTGTTAACACCAAAATCAGTTTTATAAAACTTTTAAATACCCCTGTAAAAATTATTAAAGTCGTTTAAAGTGCAATTTTTTATAAATTTTTAAATGATATTTTGCCTAAAAATTAAATAAAGGTAGTTTACTCCAAAAAAATATATGTTTTTTAAGTTCTTGCGTACATTGTATACAAAATCAACATTTTTCCCTTGGTGAATCATATCATTTTAAAAGCAAAAACTTTTATAAAAATTAAATTTTTGGTCCATTTGTCCTCTTGTTAACCTCGTCTGTGGACAGTCTGTATAATCTTAAAATGTCAGTTGAAAAAAAAACATTCAGAGACATTTAAGGTAAAGGTAAGAATATATTTAATGTGGTAATTTCTTAAAGGGCTTTTAGACATCTTTTTAATGGTGAAATAATATACAAGTTGCATCATTAAAAAAATCTATACTTTTGCCCTACCCTGCATATTATCACTAATATCACTATTAAATAAATCTTTAAAAGAGCTTTATTTTGGATAAAACAGTTTTTAAAAAATAAAATAAAATATTTTGTGGTCCTAAATGATGATTTTAATATTTTTGATATCTGGTAATATCTGATGATAATTTAAAAATGGAGACATTCTTACACATAATAGTCAGTTAAGCTTGTTAAGAAGGAAATTAAATCTTGCTGCTGTAAAGAAGAAATATGTTATGAATTTTGATTACTAGCGCAAAGGCAGGAAACTGCAAAGACTGACATTGCGATGATAAATATTGCTGTTGTAAAGGAGGAAAATCACGCAGTAAATGTAGGCGCAAAAGGCCAGAAATGAACTAACAAAGACTGCTTCAAAAAGAAAAATGCAGTGATAAATGCGACTAATGCAATAAAAGTAAGGACTTGAATTGCAGTTATTGTAACTGCGTCGGTAATGGTGGATATTGCGGATATAGATAATTTAATAATGGGAAATTCACTAAGCCTCTCAATATTTAATTTAGTCATTTAATAAGAATGCCGGAATAAAAAAAAGTGTTCTGCTAAAAGCTTAGCGTCTAGTACTTATGGTACATACCTTGCAAACAAACTTCACACCTTGGTCCTCCAGTGTTATGTATACATCTCAAGCACTCCCCTGTAGTGGTATTGCAGTTTCCAATTGCATTGGGATCTATATTTTGATTACATTCACAAATTTGGCAAGGTTTCGGTGTACCGAATCTACCTGTTGGATCACCATAGTAGCCATCTGAACATACATCGCATTTAGACCCTGAGTATCCAGTGGGACATTCGGTACACATAGTTTCATTGTCTCCTATTTGAAGGCAGGCCCCGCCATCGGGGCAACCACATGGAAGGCAATCTTCCGCTGTACCTAAAAAAATGAAATGGTCATCTAAATTTAAATTTTAATAACAGCTAAATAACATGCGTAATGTCATTCTGGCCATGTTTTATTTAAAATTAGATTTGAAACTATCTTAATTTTAAAAGATTTTTATTTATTTATTTATTAATCGTGAATAAATAACCTATTCTTTAGATTGCGTAACATCGCGAAAAATGTAATTTGCTTTGAAACAATATTGTATTTAAAACAACCAATCATAAACGTAGCCAGGATATTGTTTAGGTAGGACACAGACAAAGAAAAATAATGATATACCGGGTTATTTTCAAAGGAACCCCTTGTAAAATTTTTTCACTTTTTGAAATTGAAAAATAAAATTTGGTATGTCAACATTGGACACAAATATGGTCGATCTATTTACTTGGTTTCTATTACTTCAGGTTTAACCAGAAATGACAGCTACTTTCAAATTTTACATGACACCACCGACATATTTTATTTTAATTCGTTTGTATGTGACATTTTAAATCCAATAACACATCACATGTGTGCCATGGTTAAATTTAAACGGTTAATTTTAGGTCAAGTAGCCATGAAAAAATGTAATTATTATTCTCTTTTTTTACAACGTCTCCAGGCGGGGTTAAAGTTTACAAAATCCTATTTAGGTTCATAACTTTTTTATGTAACAAGGGTGGCTCATTAACATATCCTAAAAAAGCATATTATTTTATTTAATTTAGTAGGTACCACAGAATCGGTATTCCGGGAAAGGATTTTTCCATTTAATAAAATAATTATTACCCAGATGGGTAATGGATATCAATAATATCGATTTACCATATTTATTAAGTGGTTTTTAAAACGAGTCAAAATACCGTCTATGTGGTACTGAATTGTTTGGTATCAGATGCTCTTCAATATATAAATAGTAACGGAGCCAACCTCGTTATACATACGTTGCAGAGTCCTTAAATCTACGTTTAAATTTATCATCTAGAAAAAAATATTAATTTTGCCCAAAGCTGGGGGAAGGAGCAGCTGCACACCTTGCCGGTACCTGGCTACGACCATGCATGCCAATTCGACAACCATGAAGGATAGAAAAAATAAAAATGTACTAAAAAAACTTGTTTTTGTTGCACTTAGTAAGTTTTATTTTAAGCATTACTACAATAAGTTTTTATTACCTGCAAGGGCGTTTCCATAATATCCTCTGGCGCACAGTTCGCAATTTTCACCACCAGTATTGTGCTGACAAATACATCTTCCAGTTTCTGAATCACAAATGCTAGCGTGATTATTACAATCACAAGGAATACAGTTCATAAATGGACCTCCCAGTGCAGGCATATGTCTAAATCCAGGTGCACATGATTCGCAATACTGCCCGACATAACCTAAAAAAGCAAATATTAAAAAAAAATTGCTCCGATTAGTTAGTCTAGGTCTATCCAAAACAGTTAACAATGTAAATACATATGTAAATATCGTTTTTAAGATTAAAGTTGACTACTTTAGAATTTAGGACGGTACTGGAAAGAATTTCAAAATTTAAATATGATACGAGAACTTGCACTGCATCAAATATTTTTAGAACGTATCGTAGAGTCCCAATTTGCGAAACTATACAGGCTGTTCCCTTAAAAAAAAAGATAATTTTGATCTACCACGACCAAATAAATAACCAGGGATATATAGTCTGCGCGAAACAAACACCTTTCGTTTAAACCTTTATTTCCTTAAACGCCTAGGTTACAAGATATTTTACCGTTAATTTCTGAAAACTTTATGTCCATTAGGTTTTAAAAACAAGCCTGTATACATATACAGGGTGTCCGGAAAGTCAACAATAATATTGAAAGTGCTGGTAGAACACTTGGAAAGCATTCAAAAAACATAAAATGACCTGAGTAAAGAAGTCAATGGTTTTCAAGATATAAACACTGAAAAAACACATTTTTCAATCACCCTGTATATTATATGGCAATTACTCCTAAAGCTTATATTTCAGATAAAGCAAAAAAGTTACAGGTATAATTAGGTTACTCTGTGGACACAATGTAAATTTTTGAAGGAGAACTTTTAGTTTCACGTTGTCTTTAATCAATGAAATGATTATTTAGTGCTGCGAAACTAATATCAAAAACCATAATAATATTTTTTCAGGTAGTACAATTAAAAATCCCATTTAAGAACAATTTTAACAAATTTCTCGAAAACCAAAGACTTTTACCTAAGGTCATTTTATGTTTTATTAATGCTTCTGAATAGTTTCATCAACACATCAGCATTATCGTTGACTTTTCGGGAATCTGTATGTATGAAAGGTACGAGTATATGCATACAAAACTTAGATTTAAACTGTTTTAAAAGATGCATTTTCTTTTATTTTTTAGAACTTACTTACCGGTTGGACAGTCACAAAGTTCAATCCATAAAGCGGGTTTTCCAGCTATACCTCTGGATGCAGTCTCCAATTTCAGATCATCTAGAAAACCTATTCCCCTAGGAGCAAAAGTTCCCTTTATTTTTATGGCAGTTAAATTAGTTAAAAGCGAAATTAAGGCTCTTGAAGTTAGGCGTGGCTGCCAACCGTAATCAGGATGTTCATGTAGTCTGAATTTGTAGTTCTGGGTCTAAAAAATAAAAAGAGTATACAAGGTGACTCAACTTTATTTATACTCAGAAATAACTTCAGCCAAAAATAATATTAAAATTTAAAAAGTATATTTGAATAAATTTTTTTTTAATGACAGTACCAGTTAATATACAAGGTGTCTCAAAAACAGAATTTTTGTTGTCAAGTAAATTTGTCTGGTCTTATTTAAAATCGGATTTAAAAATAAATTTTACCTTTGCATTGCCACTTTTTCTGCTCTATCTAATGGTGATATTTTATTTGAACTGCGACGTTTGGTTTTCGTAGGACCATCATCAACTTTATTTTTTTAAATACGGTCCTGATATTCTAATATCAAAATTTAAAAGCCCATTTTAATACAAATTCAATGATGTATCACACATTAGGTTTTAATCTTAATACGGACCTGTATTTTAAAAATTTGATACAAATAATCAACTTTACATTTTAAATTACTAAATTACATTATTAAACAAAGCAAAACATAATAAAAATCCCCTAGCATCACTAACTTACATTTTTTAAATACGGTCCTGATAATTTATTATTACAATTTTAAAGCCAATTTTATATTAAGTTCACCTTATGGTTTAACCGTAATACGGCCTTGTATTTTTAGAATTTGATAAAAATTCTAAGCTCTACATTTTAAAAATCATACATAAATTTACTAAAAAATAATAACAAAAAATTTTCTCAAGTAATAAATGGTAAAATGATTCACTTATAAAGTAACAATCTTTTACACAAAACTTGTTTCCGCTTTTTTCTATTTAAGTAAATCTAACAAAGCAAGCATCTTTAATAATTTTTAACTATAACTTATTTAAAATATCAAAAAGCCATAAAAGTAAATAATTAAGTTGGTAACAGATCATTTGTTTTTCTTAAAATTGATGGTATGATGGTAAGATCCTAAAACTGCGTAAATGCAAAACAACTTAGATGGATTTTGCAGGATTTCGCGATAATGATCATACCGTCATATAGTTAATGTTAAGAAAAACAAATGATTTATTACCAACCTAAATATTTGTTTTTAAGGCTTTTCTAATATTTTAGATAAATTACAATTCAAAATTATTAAGTATGTTTTGCTTGTTGTTGGATTTATCTAAATAGAAAAAACTAAAACAAGTTTCGCATAAATATTGTCGTTTTATAAGCAAATCATTTAATTACTAATTATTTCTGTATTTTAAAGTTTAATTTTTAACTAAACCAATGTATTAGTTTAAAATGCAGTACTTACTATTTTTACCGAATTCTGGAAAATACAGGGCTGTATTACGGTTAAACATAATGCAAATTTTAAATAAATTTGACTTTGAAATTTTAATATTTAAATATCAGGACCGTATTAAAAAAATGTGAGTTAGATGATGTTTTCGATAAGTTCTGCTTACTTTATTAAAGTAATTTATTAAGTTAAAATGTAGAGATAATTATTTTTATTAAATTACCCAAAATACAGGTCCGTATTAGGATTAAACCCCAATGTGTGATACATTATTGAATTTGTATTAATATAGGCTTTTAACTTTGATATCAGAATATCAGGACCGTATTTAAAAAAAATAAAGTTAATGATGGTCCCACGAAAACAAAACGTTGCAGTTCAAATAAATACCACCATTAGATAGAGCAGAAAAAAGTGGCAATGTAAAGTGCAATTTATTTTTAAATCCAGTTTTAAATAAGATCAGGAAAAAAATAAAACAAAATTCTAATTTTTCGGTTTTTCAGGATATCTCCGGAATATTTTAAACTTTCTAAATATTATTAGGCATATAAAACCTTAACTTTGTTCTCATTTAATCGACTTCGTATCTCTTACCATTTCAAAGATGCCCATACTGGCCCTCCTTTTTTTGGACACGGTGTATATATATAATATATATATATATATATATATATATATATATATATATATATATATATATATATATATATATATATATATATATATATATATACAAATTAAATCTTGTTTTTATAAGAGTTTGCTTAAAAAAACAAAAACAATAAATATTACAGTTTTGTAATAATAATATAATTAAAATTAAAATATTGCATTGAAGAAAATAAACTGACTGATATTTCTTCCTATGCAGTTTAAAAAACAACACTCAAAGTGTACAATCTTATATATAAAAAAGGAACGAAGAACAGTCTAAACGGCCCAAAAAGTGATTTATTTAAATTTAGTGCTAAAAAATAAAAATTTTGGGATTGTGACAAACCTTCTTAAATAAAATTTAAAACCCGTATGTTCAGCCTTAAGGCGGCATCATGAGGCGTTTTTCAGCTTATTTTGGTCCCACTTTTGTTGACAGATAAACAATGGGTTAAACTTTATAATATACCAATTGGTATGTTTTTGGTTAAAAGTAAAGTTTAACTTATTGTTTATATATCAACCAAAATAGGTACTAAAATAAACGAAATCGCCCATGGTGTGTTGCCAACCTTTAGACGTTGCTATCTGCAATTTATAAAAGATACTATTGACATTGCCAAAAATAGTTTAAGTTGTAGAATATAGTATATTGGACAACAGGGGGGTTAAAGTCATAAAGACTACATAAACACCGAAAAGGCCGGTAAATTTTTGGGGTAGTGTACCTAAGTTCAAAAAGAAATAATATATTTTTAAATTTTTTGCTCGTTATATGTTCCTTCTTTAAAAAAAACTTTTAATTTGATTACCTCAACTGTAGGTATCCTGTTTTGCTGAGCAAAAATTGTATTGGTAATAGACGTCCCAGCACCTTCCAAAATAACATCAGTAGCAGTTGGTATTGGACTACTATCTCCCACTCTTAAAGAAAAGTCCAGCAATTGATTATATGAAGCTCTTTGATCTCCCAAAAATCTAGAAAAAGTAATATATTTTGTCAAAAAAACTTTCCTATAAGCCATATCATAACATCGTGTATGTGTAAGTGTTATTTATGAGTTCATTTTATAAATAAACGTTTATGGGGCCTCAAAATTCGTTGTCAAGTTAAACTTTTCAAAAAAGATTTAAATAAAAAAAAACATTTTTTTAGTAAAAATTTTTGGACTAGATATAAACGGAATTTTATTAAGTACTAGTCGACCCGTGTCCACTTTTTTGGGCGTTAGGTGATTGTATTTTTCTCTAAATTTTTTGTTCAATCATAATTAAATATAGTCTATAGTATTCCTGAATAGGGTATCTTTCTGATTGTAAAATAATTTTCATGATAGGTTCATTATTCCCGAAAATTCGCCCTTACATACAAATTTTAAATATCTACACAGCTAAATGGCAAATATATGGTTTGGTGCCTTCTGAGGCAGTGCAATTTTTCCGGTGGTCCTACTTGGAAACGATTTTTTAAATTTAAAATTGCTATTTTTTCAAAAACTTTACAAAACATAATATTTTTATATTGCACAAGAAATTACGATTAATCACCTACATTTTGATATATTAATAATGCATGTCGATAGTTACGAGGTAACGTTTGAATTTTCACGGAACAAAAATACATCAACCTGCATCCAAAACATTTTTTGACGACAAAAAATTAAAAGCCGATTTAGAAATTATGACAGTCAAACAGTGTTACCCGCTGGGCGGCCTTCCCGGACCTTCCTTACCTTATTTTTGTCAGAAATACTTGTTCATGTTTTAGTTAGGTCTAAATAAGCCCCATAAGTTGTAAAGTAAAATAACAGTGCCAAATTTTATGTAAATTAAATAGAAATATTTAAGGTAGGAATAAAAATGTTTTTTTAAACACTCTGTATCTTGGAAATAATGCATTTTCGGACCTATTTTATATAAACATTTTTCTCGAAGAATTAGCTCAAAAATAAGCCCTTTTCTTTTAATGCAATTGGGAAACACCTTGTATAGGTTAGCTTTATTTAATTTTATTATATTTGTCTACTTATAAAAATTATACCCGGAAAACGTGGAAAAAAGTATAATAAAAACTTGTCTAATAAAATTAATTTAATTTAAAAAAAAGGAATGCAGATAATTATTGAAAAATCAAAAAATACCTATCTGGTGCCACAAAATAAATAGATTCATCCCCATTGGATTGAACTCCAATACTCTGACTAATTCCCTCGTACTTTAGCTGAATTGGGCGGCCATATTCATCTTCAGCCCTCCATTTTTCTGAGCCTTTTGCGAAGGTTGATTCAATGAAGGTATTTAAAGTAACCTAAAAAAAAAAGTAAGATTGCTAATAAATAAAATACATTCCTTAAGCATCTCCCCCTTCTCCTTAATTTTTAAACGGTACAAGATATCGAGATCAGCTAAAATTTGAGTAGAGTATCACAGAAACTACTTTCTGGCACAAAACTTATTTGCTTTCCTTTTATTAACTTGGGTTGTAACTATCAATCTATCAATCTGGCTGGCTATGTGACGGAATCTTTGAGCCTAATTTTAACCAACTTCCAGCTATTCGATTTCTTTGAAACTTTGCACACGTATTAAGGACCCATGACAATGCAATAATCTGCAAACAGTATCCCTTTATCTTTTTTTTAATCGCCAGGAAAAAAATTCCATTATATTATAAAAACAACACCTAGGATGCCATCTGTTGGAAAAATTTCAAAACATTGCCTGATTGCCATCTGTGGGCAAAATTTGAAACTTTGCTACTTAATGAAGAAGAAATTTTTTAGTGAGTTGCAATCTTTGCAAATTTTAAAATTTGCTACCATTGTCATTTCATAGGGGGCTGGTTATTTTCTTTTGCTGCTTAATTAAATAGTATGTTCTAATTTACTGTTATATTAAGAATTTTGTGCAATATAACGAACTAAAAAATGAAAAATAATTAATAGTTTAAAAAAACTAAAAACACGCTTTTATATGCAACTGAACTAAAAATTAAAAAATAATTTTTCATTAAAAATATTTTCACTTCATAGTAAAAAGCGTGGGGTGCATTTTACTATTTTTTCATAACTTTTCCATCATAGATATTGGCAAAATATAATAATTATAACATTTAATATATTAAGCACCCCACGCTTTTTACTATGAAGTGAAAAAATATTTTTTTTAACGAAAAATTATTTTTAATTTTTAGTTCGGTACATATAAAAGCGTGTTTTTTAGTTTTTAAACACTAGAAAGGTTACGACAAAACCTTGACTTTAGGCGGTTGGAGGTCAGAAAATTAAAGAAGGGAAATAACAGGGAAACATTGACAAGATTGGGTAAAGCATAGATATCTCTACATTTAAATACACAGAGCCTAGCTGCTTTTGCGGATTTTTACGACCTCGCGCAGTAAACAATCTCGAGGCACACCGGAAGGTTTCTGGTACATGCGCATTAAAAAGTCATGTCCAGTACGGGACTTAAATTCTTTTAAATCATTAAATAATTTAAATATCTTAAAGTGTCAGTATCTTAATGTGTAAAGAAAAATATTCGTTATATATTTATATTGTTTTACATTTCTTTACGAATATAAATTATAAAAAATATCATGGACACGATACGTCAACAGTAAATAAGGACAAAGATTTGCTAAATTATCTTTGAAGAAAAGATAAACGGATTACCTGGGTCACGTGACAGGAATAATAATTTAATATGGTGAGTTTAATGTCACTTGATAAAATAAAAACCACTAAACACGAATGCGTGATGAATCAGAAAAGTCACAATTTTTTTCTGATCCTAAAAATCTTTCGGTATGTTTTATTCTTAGTTTAATAGACAGGGGCATGCGAGTCATAAGCAACAATGTTTTTTTTTCAGTTCTAAAGTTTTTTAGCAATTTATTCAATAATGAAAAAGTGATGGTGAGTCAGACATGCAAAATACGTTTTTTATTTATGTTCTGAACTTAAATCAAGGGTAAATTTTGCTTCAGCATCCACCAATAATATATAGTACTCTGTAAAAAAGCGATAAAAAATTTCTGATCTTATATTCTGATATTTTAAGGTAAGAACTTAGCATGTATCACATATCTGGGTCCAATACTTTTGTTTCTTTTGAAGAATGGTGTAAGTCGAGTCGAGATAAAGGAGGCAAAAAGGAATCGGCCAAAAAACAATGTCATGGTTTCGCAATATCAGAGGAGAAGAATGTACATCCAACAACTTCTAAGAATGGCATAAAAAAACATTTTGAAAAATTGGCCGGTAACCTATAGTGATAAAAAGCACTAAAAACGGGGCAAATAAAGTATTATGGTGGCTAAATTAATAATATAAAATTCAGCTTGAGAAAAATTGGACATTTACATATCATTACACACTTAGAGTTCAAAATATATTACAGGGAGGTTTAAAAACAAAATTTAGAATGTTACTACAATAAATACCGTAAACGCTTTTGTCGATATTTCATTAGAATATTTAAAAAATACTTATTACGTTCTAATTATTGAAAACTGTCAGAGTAGCAGATCGGGTGATAACATTTCATTATTTCAGTTACAGCCCTCCTAGACCCGGGACTGCTTTTAATACTTTTTTTTTTAAATACGGCAAAAATTGACATATAGCGTATTAGACGTTTTTGATGTAACTATATTTTTAAAATTTATTTAAATACGGTACTGACTCAACGTCCTTCAAACGGAAAAGCGGCGATAAATTCACATGATTTTGCCCGATACTTTGTTTCGCGCCAGGCGCGTTTCCCTTCGATATGCTTACGCACAAACTCATTTTTCGCACATGAATTGTTAAGCCTCGTTTTCAGAACTACGTCGTGTCGCCAGCTACAATCCCCTCCGCCATGTCGTTGTAGGGGAACAACATAATTATGCTCTGTCGCGGCGAAAAGAATCGTGTCGCTGCAACACCATAATTGTCGCTGGCGACACGTTTTTAAAAATTCAACTCGAAAGGCTATCGCTGGCGACAAAAGAGTGGGGGAAGTCTGTCAAAACATTTTTACCTTCCATTGGTCCCCTCATTGTCGCTGGCGACACGACATAGTTCTGAAAAAAAGGCTTAACTTTTGTTTTGCGCAGGTAACAAGCATTGGCTATCCCTCGAGATCAGTGGGGTAAAGTCACTAGATTTAGACAGTAACAGGCCGATTCTTAACCTCTGTCTTGAGTCGTAACGTATCAAGACGCTTCCGAATGGTGATTCCTAACTTATTTAAAACTCGATTCCAAGTCGATATCTCTCGAGTTCCATAACTAGGCACTATCCTTATTAAAGAAGTCTTTATCCTCTTAATTATCTACGTAAAAACAGATGAGAAAATAAGGCCGATAGGTTTCGAAAGGGATACCGACCAAATCGTCCCGTGTCGAGAAGTTAAGAATCGGGCTGGATCAATCCAGTGGCGTCCAGAATTTGTGCATTTCTTTTTGCATTGTTTTGAAAGTGGTATTTGTTGAAAGATGGATGTGATCCCAAATGCTTTTTATTCAAAGTTGAAAAAGTTGAAACTCAATAATAATTTAAAAGTGTTTTGTAAACGGTTGTTCCAGTAATACTATAACTGTTTTTTTATCCGACACTTATCTCATTTAACAACATGACCGAAATTTGTTCCTGATGACGTCAAAACAACCACTACTAATATGGCGGAATGTCGCGACCTTTTATAAAGGGACTCGATGTTCTCGGTATCTCAAGTTTGTTTTGGTTACTTCTAGCTTGTTTCTTATTTTTTGGCGTTTTCTTAAGTCCCCTATTTTTATAGATTTTTGAATTCTGTAAAAACATTTACGCAGATTGCAGATATGTTTTTTAGTTTTTTCAATATTACGCGTTTTTTTTTAATGTTAAATGAAACACCCTGTATATTTGTTAATTATTTTATTAAATATTACCGTAATAATAAAACCTGGTTAAAGAGTGCTTAGGATAAAACATCAGCAAAATAAGTTAGTTTACTCTTAAGATAGTATTCTTCTTTACCATTATTTGGGTTATTAAATTTTTATTTTAGATGGTTTTCTATATTTCAGGCAATAAAATACAAAAATTAAAACAAGATTGTTAAAAAAGACGATTCCTTTTTTCATGGCCTACCTTAATTCTAGCAAAATATTATTAGTAATATACCGGGTGACAACGAAATTACTTTCCAGCAATTTATTTTCTTCAATGCAACCGTACAGTTTTCAGATTTAGGGACATTATATTGCATCCGATAGCCAATTTTGGATATAATAGCATCTATGTATTACTTCCGGTTTAACCGCAAGTGATATAAACTTTAATATGTTAAATGGAATACCCTGTATATTTTTAAAATTTAAATTCTTCAGGTCATTCCTAATATAAAACCTTAGATATATGCATAATCTAACTCTTTTGGTTTTGGAGAAAATGGAGTTTGAAAATGTCCAAACGACAGCACATTATGCAGTTTTATGGGAAAACAAATAAACATCGAAAAAATTTAATATACTTAAAATAGTTCTTTTAAAAGACTCTACCCTTAGAGACCATTATAATACTACTTCTTGTTTAACCGGAAGTGCTGTAAATTTAAACTTCCAAGTATGATAACCCTGATAATTTTAATAGAACTAGCTATTCCTGATATAAAACCTATAATATACCCAAAACCTAACTTTTTTAGTTTTAGAGAAAACTGAGTTTAAAAAGGTCTAAACGACCTCACAATAAAGAGTTTCATGGAAATTTTGTCGTCGTCTGGACCTTTTCAAACGCTGTTTTCTCTAAAACTAGAAAGGATAGGTTATGGGTATATTATAGGTTTTATATCAGGAATAGCTAAAAGGATATAAATGTTAGGAAATATGCAGGGTGTTCAATAAAAATTATTAGGGTTATCATACTTAGAAGTTTAAATTTTACAGCACTTCCGGTTAAACAGGAAGTAGTATTATAATGGTCTCTAAGGGTAGAGTCTTATAAAAGAACTATTTTAAGCATTATAAATTTTTGTGATGTTTATTTGTTTTTCCATAAAACTGCATAATGTGCTGTCGTTTGGACATTTTCAAACGCCATTTTCTCCAAAACCAAAAGAGTTAGGTTAAGAATATATTTAAGGTTTTATATCAGGAATGACCTGTGGAATTCAAATTCTAAAAAATATACAGGATGTTCTATTTAAAATATCAAAGTTAATATCACTTCCGGTTAAACCGGAAGTAATACACAGATGCTATTATATCCAAAATTGGCATCCGATGATACAATATAACGTCCCTAAATTTGAAACTATATGGTTGCACTGGGGAAAATAAATTGCTGGATAGCAATTTCGTTGTCACCCGGTATAGGGTTGCCACCCGTCCTGATATATCAGGACTGTCACCGTTATTAGGTCCCAGGTCTCGACGTCCGGATTTCATAGCAAAAAGTCCCGATTTACGATATGGAACAAAATATTTAATTTTGTATTTTTTATTCAAATTTATCAAAAAAATCTATACCCTATTTTCAATTTCTTTATATAATGTCAATTCAAAGAGAATTTTTCATTAATGGCAATCGACTGTTGGCAGAATCTGTCCGAGCAAATTTGTAATATCAGTATAACTTTAAAATTCTGCTAAATTTTATAAATACATTAAAAATCAACAGATATAGTACTCCTTCCCCCAAACTCAAACATACCAAAAATCAAGGGGTCCCGACATTCGTTATAGAATTTATGGCAACCCAACTTATAGATCTTAAGAGGTAATCTTTTAACCTTTTTAATACTTAAAAAATATACAGGGTGTTTTATTTAAAATTTACAAAAATATATAAATAAATGAAAAACTCGTCACCTGAGGAAAGAATTACAAAGCATACCTGCAATGTGCGGAAAAGTTGGTTTAATTTTTTTACATATTTAAGGAATTTCTAAAAATTAAAAATAATGTTATTAAGAATTAAAAAAAATGCAAAAAATTAAAAAGCGCTGTAGCAAGTAAACGACGTAAGATAGAGAAATACGGTTTTCATCAGTAAGTTTGGCTTGAAATTTGGGTTCAATATATGGTTAGTGTTTAAAAATTATAAAAGGCCACGTAGTATAATTTTTTGTTTCAATTGGTCAAGTTTTATTAATTCTAAAAAATAATATAAGTCATTTATATGGTTGATATAAATTAAATCGGGGTGGAAGCTTGTGAAATCGCATATTTACAGGTTTTTTTATTTGATTCACTAAAATTTTTTGATTAAAATGCACGTTTAAAAAAATTGAAAGATTTTATTACATTTCGTATAAGATCGGGTTATTTTAAATTAATATTTTAGGGGCAAATAAAAAAATGAGAAAAAATTACGTCAGCCAGTTGTGTAAGCTAATGGGTCTTTAAATGGACAAATTTAATTAAAAATTAAAATAATTTAAAAAAATCTCTAAAAATCAAATTAAACCAAATTTGGTATAATAATGATAATTGGTTAGAATGGTTGTTTTTACACCGTTAAAAACTGAATAATAATTCTAATAAATTATGTGGGCATCATTGGAAGCTATTGGGTTCTTTAGAATATAAAACCTCTCATTAGAGAATAGCGATGGTATTTCTCTAACAAAACTAAAACAAAATTGGTATAAAATTTTGTCCAGGAAAGTTTTATTGTTAATTATTTAATTTCTGTGTCAGCGTTGAGCAAATGTTCTAAGAATCTGCTTATTAAATAAAAAATATTTTGCATCAAATAAAGCATGTAAACAAAGATATTACCCATGGTTTCGATCTTATAAGACCATGGACGTTAATTTTATTTTCTAAATCTAAAAATTTAAAAACAATAAAAATGATCCACTTTTGCCAAAACATTATTTTTGATTTTTATTTATAAATATATTTTAAAGGGAACTGTAGTAAGTAAGTAAGTATTTTTATAGGAAATATTCAAATGGTAGCTAAGTTATTTGTAGAATGTGAAAGACCCTAATAGGTACAATATGTACTATGTAGGTACTATAATTTACACTTTAAAAAAGTGGATGATGGGCCACGAAGTTTGAAACTACCAACCTGCCTACATTATCGCTTTGGGTATTCGAGATTCTAGTAATAAAATGTGAATTTAAAACACCCATTGGCAATTTAGCTTTTTAACTAAATCTACGTTGGAAAGATCCGGAATGCCTAGCTTACTTAAGCAAATTTAAATATTGTAAACAAAGTAATTAAGTTAGGTCTCTACTGATTGCTCAAATTTATTGTTTATTTTAAAGCATGCCTAATTTTTAAATAAGTTACCGTTTTAAATTTAAAGATATATATATATATATTTTTAATACCCTACCAATGGAAAGGTTGGATAACGCCCACCTATGGTGGACAAGCTTGCCTGCCAATTAAAATATTTTTTTACTTTAAAATAAAAAAATAAATAAATAAATAAAACATATAACTTGTTATCTAATATCATAGAACTAGACATTTAGATTGTTCTATACAGTGTGGCCGCCGAGGTATCCGAAAAACTTCGGATATAAATTCTATGTCTAAAATGATTCCATTTACATTTTCCGAATTCCTAACGGTTCTGAAATTTATTTGGGTTTAAAGTTGCCCAGAAATAAATTTTAGAGTAATGAAATAACATGTTGCGACTTGTTTGCATTGGTAATTTAATAACGAATAGCACCTTGGGTTGTAATAATGTTTGTTTGTACGTAAATTGTCATCATTGACAGCTGTTGGTTATTTAATTTTTTAGCATAACTTGTGTTAAAATCCCCCATTTTATTCCCATGAGGAAAACGCTGACATGATTTTCGTGTATGGATATTGCAAAGGTAGAACCACTGGCTTAGTGAGGGAATATCAACGACAGAGCGGAGGACATATTAAGCATTTTTAATAATTAAACTGTAATTGCGTTTTCATAGAAATGAATCACGTTTTCTCCTAAGCCTCAAACTTCAAATCCAGATAATTGAAGAACGGTTAGGAATTCAAAAAAGTGAATGAAATAATTATTGCTTACAATTAGTCAGATAATTTATATCCGAAGTAACTCGCATACTCTGGCGGCTACCCTGCATCATAAAATTATGGACGTAAGACTAAAAGGTAAATCCAATATGAAAAAAATAAAATATTTTTAAACATTTCATTTAAATATAAACTAAATAAATTATAGGCTATTGATTATGTACAAAAAAGAGGGTAAAAAGGAACTACAACGTTAAAGGAGTTTTATTGTTTATATGGTCAATGGATCCCCAATTGTTAAAAAACCGCGGATTGCTACCATTTAGAGGGGTGCGTTTTTGAAAATGGGGTAAAAACAGCCCCTTTTCAGTTTTTTGAGGTTAGATCGAAAACTGCGCATTTTTTCAGGTAGTAGTCAACAGGAAAGTTGTAAAAAATTAAATTCTTCATCGAATAACTCTTGCATAATTGAAAAAAAGTCATTTTTGACAAAAAATCCCTAAAAAAATGACGCAAAAAAAACACGAAAAATACGTTTTAATTTTTTTTGTATTTTGCCCTATAACTTTTTTCTATGGGAGTTTAGGTATAAGTATTGGTTCGTAGAAAAAGAACCCCAATCCTTCCTTTACAAAATTACGCTATATGGTCTTTAGAGCTCATAGTATTCGAGTAACGATTTTTTAAAGTTTGCCACTCACATCATTTTTCAGCAATTTTACCTATTTTTTCGCAAACAATGTTCTGTAACCTGTATTTTTTTACGACGGTTTAATAATGTATACATTATTATTGTTATTTTAAACAGGTTATATGACTTATTACCCACAGCTATTACCCACGGCTATTACCCACGGCTATTACCCACGCTCATTCCCCACCTTCATTACCCACGGCCGTCGCTTAAAAGTGTATACATCCTATAATTTGTATATAATTTTAAAAATTCCGATTTTTAAATATGACTATTCCATATTTACTCTTAAAGCTCCTACGCCACAAGTTTTGTTTAAAAAAATAGCCTTTTGATGTTCAAAAGGATGTACAAGAAACTGTGGTTGCAGAAATTTAAGTAATAATTTTTCCATGTTCTGCATTGAGCGCCTATAGGTATCAACTGCTAGAACTCTGATAAAACTGAGATTTTAGAAGAAGATAGTAAAGCTGAGGAAGAAAAGATGTTGAAATTGAAATGTTTTTAAAGTGTAGCTAAATTAGGTTAAGTTAGGTTAGGCTTTTATTTTTATTTAGCAACATATATATACCCAAATGCACAAAGAAAAAAGTAATAAAAAAATGTACGATAAAATTATTAAAAATCGTTGCAGTATGACACTTTGACTAGCCATATTTTGTTTAGAATTAACCTCGGCAATTTTTACAATAAACCATTCTAAAGATAGGGAAATAGGCTTTCTTTTTTGACATTACATATACCTAAATGTTTTTTTTTATCTTTATGTCATCTCACGAAAGCTTATGCCTAAATACCAGTGTACCGTGAGTGCAGGGTTATTGGATGTTTAACCCATTATTGTCGTGTTCCGTCAAACGTTATCCAAGCACTGAAACATGCAGTTTTTGCATTTCACAGCACCTTTTTAGACAACGCGGTAATGCCAACACGGACGTTATTTTTAAATAACTACTACCTAGGAATGGCAGAATACTACACAGTGGTTTGCCATTGTCAACTGTGAGGTGACAAACAATGAAAAATCCGATGTCCGACTCGGTGAGAGGCTGACACGTTAGCTCCTGCACCACTGCTCGCCACAAGGAAATGTAGAAGGAAAAAAGGTTTAACAAGAAATTAAAAAGACATAGGTAAAGGTTAGAAAAAATGTGTTAGAAAGTAGAAAGGCCTAAAGAACCATATCTTACTTATAAATAGTCCTAGAGCCTCTTACAATAGACCGTTTTAAAAGTAATTGTTTTCTTTTTCAACTAAATATCCTATTGACTATACCTTAAACGGCATAGAAAAGAGTTACAGAAAATTGTTTGCGAAAATTTAGGTAAAATTGCCGAAAAATGATGCGAGTGGCAAACTTTAAAAAATCGTTTCTCGAATACTATAAACTCTAAAGACTTTTACCTAACTTTATTTTGTAGAGGAAGGACGGATGCTCTTTTTTCTACTGGAAAAGTGCGTAGTGTTTGACCTAACCTCAAAAAAACTAAAAAGAGGTTGTATTCACCCCGTTCTCAAAAACGCACCCCTTTAAAAGGTAGCACTACGCGGTTAATGGTTGGGGGTCCATTGACCATATGAAATAATAAAACCCCTTTAACGTTGTAGTTCCTTTTTAAAGTACAGAATCAATAGCCTATTACAGTATTTAGCTAAATTGCAAATATATCACCAGATAAATTTTCTCTCGGCGGTCTTGTCCGATAATTCAGTTTTTTTGTTTAAAATTGCAATTTTCTTTAAACATCTTTAAAAACATAATATTTAAATATTGCACAATGAGATACACGAAATAAGCTACAATTTGATATATTAATGATGCAAATTAATACTTATGTATAGTACTTACATTTACACTTTTAAAAAGAAAAAATACATAAAGGGTTAAAAGCGGGTTCACGGAGCGCAAATCAGCTAAATTAGCATTTAAGCTTTAATGTTGTTACTGAGTGATAGATATCGGACCGATAATAGGTTGCGTTTAGAAATTAAACTAACCAGAACTAACCAAAACTATTAATATTTTTGTAGAGTTAAAATTATATTTATAAATAATTTAAAATAAAGTACCTGTCACATTTGTCGCCCGTAATACCAGGTTTACATTGACATTTTCCTTCCGAATTACATTGCTGAAACAATGATCCAATTTCGTCGCAGTTACAGGACGTACAGTAACCATCTTCCCTCATGTAGTAATTGGGACGACACCTTTCACAGTTTGGCCCATCTCTGTTTGCTGAGCAATCTAAGCAGTGACCTCCATGTCCAGTTTGTTCATAGAGTTTTTGGTCAAACATGCACCGGGTGGAGTAGCCGTTGCAGTTACATTCTGAAAAAATATATAAAAAGTTTTACATAATTATGCTAAAAAAAAACAAGTGTTTGGTCTAATCGACTGCAAAAATCATAATTTATCGTAAATTCAAAATTTAATAATTTTTATACCTTTTTTATGTCCGACTACATTTTAATACATTCTGATTGTGAATAAAGTAAAAGCCCGTGAGTGATAGACCTTCTTTATTTTGTAACAGCTGAAAATTTGTCAGTGAATGCTTCCAGCATATGTAGAAACAATGGTAGACTATAAAGTTTGCCTTATAGTGGCTTTGGCAGGTACCACGTACCAAAGGTTAAATATATGTAACTTAACTTTTATCATTTTGTAAAAGCTGAATTTTATATATATTACTTGGGTACCTATTAGAAATTTTTCCTTAGTCGCCAGGCAGTTTTGACAATTCCAATCCGTTGGCAGACTAACATTTTGGGGTGGCCCAGAAAGTCCAATATTTCTGGTATTTAACAAGATATGATAAAAAGTTTTTTATTAGAGTTGTTGGGTTTCCAAATACCTACTTAAGTCCTAAAAATATTTTGATGTATACAGAAGGTCCCATAAAACAATGTAAAAAATCTAACCTTATAGCATTAACTTTTTTTGAGACACTCTGTATACATCAGAAATATTTTTTAAGAGATGCCTATTTGGAAACCCTAGAAATCTTATACAAGACCTTTTGTTATGTCTTGTTAAATAACAGAAATATTGGACTTCCTGGGACATTTAGCCAATGCAAAATGTTTGTCTGCCAAGGGGTTGGAACTGTTAAAACTGTCTGACGACTGAGGAAATATCTTCTAATAGGTACCCAAGTAACATATTTAAAATTTAGCTTTTACAAAATGACGAATGTTAAATTTCAATTAATTTACCTTTGGTACCTGGTACCTGCCAAAGCCACTATGAGTCAAACTTCATAGCCCATTATCGCTTTTGTTGGGAGAATGTACTGACAAAATTTCAGCTATACAAAATAACGAAAGTCTGACGCTCACGGGCTCTTGGACTATTAAATTTTTTAAAAGCTTTTTTTTATTATATCCTTGCCATTCGTTAGCACAAAAATAAAATGGCCGATTTTCTGATATAAGGCAACTTTGATATTTTACATGGAACACCATGTATATTATATACAATCTTAAAAGTTAATTTTCCCCCTTTAAAAAATGTAACATAACTAATGGTTATTTTAATAAATAATGGATAGATTGGTCTCTAAAAAACTGACCGCATGGCAATTATTAGGAGTTTTATTTGACAATGAAAATCTGTTACATACAGGGTTACATAAAATAAATAAGGTACGGTAACAAAGCTTTATGAAAGTCACAAAATAAAAGTTCAGTAAGGGTATTATTAATATTTTTTATACAAGGGAAAAAAGTTTTGGATTTCAGCTAAAGGTTGTGTTGTCTCCCGACGCGAAGCAAAGAAAGGCTATAAACCGAGAGCTAAAATCTAAAATTTTTTCGTGTATTATACACTATTTTTTTCTGTGAAGGAAAAAACGACCATTTAATGTTAAAATCACATATAACTTACTAACAATATATTATTAAAGGTGGAAAATTATTGTAATAAAATATAATTTTGTGATTTTTGTATTACAAATTTGGAACTACTGTGGCTGTTTAAAATATTCTAAAATTAATCATTTATCTTTACTTACGTGTATGCAGTAATTTCAAGTCTATGTGTAAAGGAGGACTTACTTTTTTCCGGGGAAAAAAGAAATTTTATAATTTTATTTATGATAATTCACATATTGGTACCTTTCAACAAAGATAAAATGTTATTTTTTTTCCGTTCCGTTAACTTTTGTCATTAACCTATAGCTTTGTTGCCTTAATGTTTTTGTAACCATTTATGTAGCAACTTTTTATTGTCAAATAATGGAAAGCGTCACTCATCTTTTTAGTCCCGTTACACATAAGACGTACAAACGCCCTCCGCCTGGAAAAAGTATGGCGTTGGAAGTAATGTATCCAAAAGCTTACGTGCCTCGCCTGCATGTAAAAGGTTTTAGTGTGTGTCCCAAATTGGTGATGGATGTATTGGGATCTCGGAAACCATAGGAGATAGAGAAACGGTTAAATGGGGAAAGTTTTAGGCAATTTTATGAGTAACATCATGCCGCTTACATAATGAGTCTGGCTGTTCAGGTTTTGAGATATTTTCAAAAACTGAAATGTTGCATTTTGAAAATAGGCTGTAACTTTTTTATTTATCAAAATTTTTGAAATCTGTGAAAACATTTTCAAAGCAACTTTTTATGTAGAATACACCTGTGTGGTCAATTTTTTTCGCCGCGTTTCAGTTTTCTGGAGCCATCATCAGCTTTCTTTTTTCTTATGGCGGCCATATTGAATTTTTACATCATCGTTTAAAGCAAAAATTACAAATTCAGTGATGTATCACACTTTGCTAAAAAAATATAATTTAAGCGATGAAAAGAGAAAGAAAGAAATCTTGATAAAACAGGCAACGTTGCATAAAAAACACTCGAAAAAACAACACGGAATAGAACTTAAACGCATAGAGGTTAAAATTAAATCGAATAAAACATATTGGTAAACCTAGTTTGTTTTCGTACCATAGATCTCCATCAGCAATTATCGAAACCATAAAATACAATAAACCCTTGAAAGTCAACAGCTAAATCCCTAATTAATATTTTGAAAGACAAATGCCATCACAGATACATCAAATTTTTAACAAAATAGAAATTAGTAAGCGACAATTCGGTTTTTTTTAACGCAACCATTCGTTTTTTTAAAAATTATTAACTGATACATATTATCCTAAAATATCTAGTGGCCTAGGTATAACAATTGCCAGTTTCCACGAAACATAACAATATTCTGGCTTCATGTCAAACTAAGTTTTAAAGTGTACCTGTCGCGATGGCTGCACATTATTCTAATGAAGAAAAACTTGATATGCTTCAGTGTTATTTTGCGAGCCAGAGAAACGCAAACAATGCTTTGGATAGATATTTTGAAGATTATCCCGAAAGGCACCAACCTAATTTGCAATATTTCCCAAAGCTTGTAAGAAATTTATTAAATTTTGGAAGTTTCGAAAAACCCCGACCAAACAATTATGTAAAGGAAAATGAGGAACGTGATAATAATATTCGCCAATATTTTAATGAGAACCCAACAAATTCAACAAGGACAGCCGACAGAGAAATACATATTCCAAAATCTACAGTTCATAGGGTTTTAAAAAGAACAAATATCACCCATACAAACCCACAATAGTTCAAGGCTTACAAGAAGGTGATTATCCTAGGAGAGTGACATTTTCGAACTGGTACGTAAACAAATGCCGTGAAAATCCCAATTTTTATACCAATGTTATATGGACCGACGAGACAAGATTTAATAACTGTGGCGTATTTAATCGGCATAATTAGCATCATTGGACGACAGAAAATCCAGAGTTATGAAACCAGCGAAGGCTTCAAATAAGATTCGGATTTAATGTATGGTGTGGCATTTTTGGTAAGAAAATATTTTCTTGAAATCTTTTCTCAACGTCTTACATAAATCAATATAGTGATTTTTAAAATCCTACCAATACCTACTTGATAACCAGATAGTTATTGATTAACAATTAATTAATTAATTAATTGATAATAATTATTGTCAAAGGTATACCTACTTAAGTAAATTCGTCTTTTAGGAAATCGACTTATCGGCCCATTCATATTTGATGAGACCCTCACTGGTGCAAGGTACCTTCAGATGCTTCAGAACCAAATAATTCCGGCTATTAGGGCAATTATTCCAGCAGAACAATTAAACAGGGTTTGGTTTCAGCAAGATGGCTGTCCGGCCCACAATTCCAGGGAAGTGCAATTATTTTTAAATACTGTATTTGACGAAAGAATTATTTCTAATACTGGCTCTGTACATTGGCCTGCCCGGTCTCCAGACATTACCCCTTTAGATTTTTATCTATGGGGGTATGCTAAAAACGAGGTTTACGAATTTGATCCTCCCGAAAGTAGAGAAGTACTTGAACAGAGAACGAGGGATGTATTAGGCACGATCAATCGTAATACGTTAAATCGCGTATCAAGAACGGTTTTTACAAAATGTCAAAAGTGTATTAATAAAAACGGCCAGCATTTTTAACATTAATGTGTTAAATATTTAATTTTTAAGTTTAAAGTTTCTTTGCGCTGTGTATCATTGTTTTTGACGTTCATTAATAAAAACCTATTATAAAAAGATTCTCTTGATTTACCAATATGTTTTATTCGATTTAATTTTAACCTCTATGCGTTTAAGTTCTATTCCGTGTTGTTTTTTCGAGTGTTTTTTATGCAACGTTGCCTGTTTTATCAAGATTTCTTTCTTTCTCTTTTCATCGCTTAAATTATATTTTTTTAGCAAAGTGTGATACATCACTGAATTTGTAATTTTTGCTTTAAACGATGATGTAAAAATCCAATATGGCCGCCATAAGAAAAAGAAAGCTGATGATGGCTCCAGAAAACTGAAACGCGGCGAAAAAAATTGACCACACAGGTGTATTCTACATAAAAAGTTGCTTTGAAAATGTTTTCACAGATTTCAAAAATTTTGATAAATAAAAAAGTTACAGCCTATTTTCAAAATGCAACATTTCAGTTTTTTGAAAATATCTCAAAAACCTGAACAGCCAGACTCATTATGTAAGCGGCATGATGTTACTCATAAAATTGCCTAAAACTTTCCCCATTTAACCGTTTCTCTATCTCCTATGGTTTCCGAGATCCCAATACATCCATCACCAATTTGGGACACACTGTATAGTACATAGTATTTATACAAAAGTACAGGGTAACCTAAAAACAATATGGTCATTTCAATATTTAAATTTAAAAAAGTAACCTTAAAATTTTTGACACACCCTGTATAATGTCAACCCTTTTTTTATTACATCCATACGTCTCAAAGGTAGTTAATATAGTATGTATTTTTAAATAATACAAAATGTACCAAAGAATTGTAATAATTTTTTAACATTGAAAATTTACAAACTATTCCATGACTTTATAGATAAAATCGGAGGGAAAAATATTAACACATTAGTACCGTCATGTTAGGTAAAAAAAAAATAAAAAATTGCCATTATACAGGGTGTGTAAAAAATTTTGAGTTTTTTTTTCATGAAATATAGCCTCGACCATATTTTTTAGGCAACCCTATATCAATACCTTTGTTAAAATGATAATAAAATAGTTTTTAATCGGTAAACAGATGGGTGAAGGTTGTTTCCCATTTAGATCTTGCCTATCTTGTATCAATCATTATGCATTTTTGACCGTAAAGGCGTTTTATCTATGACTACAAGACTGGCGCTCTGTCAGAAAAACTACGTATGTGGTGTGGAATGCTTAAAGGTATAGTTGAACAAAGTTTAGATTTAGTTGAGCGCCCAAATGTTTGTAACTAAAAATATACTTTTTGATGTGGGACGCCCAGAACGACCTTATACCCGTAAATACAAATGAAGGACAAGTTTACCATTTATTTGTAATAGTGAAAAATAAAGAAAAGAAGAAAACTGATTCTAGACCCAATGGCGTAACTAGAACAATTGAAGCTCGGGGCAAAAAACGTTTTTATTTACACGTCAAAATATCAAAAAATTATATACAAAGTGTTAGGTAGGCAACTCTAAATATAAGATTTAGAAGTTGGCCACACGAGTTGACGGTTCATGACTGGATAAAAATTGTAAAATAATTTAATGTAAAATTAGTGAAAGTTAATGTGTTTAAATAAATAAAATAAAGTATAAACAATAAGTCTTGTATTAAATTAAAAGAATCAACCAATCGTAATAAATAAAACTACAATATACACAAAGTATCACCAAAAATGTTTTTACAAGCCCAGAAAATAGTAGTAAGATGGTCCGCCTTAGGCAAAGAAAATCCTTTCTACCATCAACTATTTCTGTTTGTCTAAAACTAAATGATCAAGGTACCCATCCACGTATGTGGTAAAGTTTGTTGCATTGCAAATAGTTACCTATTTCCTTATTGTCTATCCTGTATATTTTACTCTAAATGTAATCAAATCATTTTACTCACTGATGTATTAGCGTTATACATATACATTAGGTATGTAAAAAGAAACGCGTTGTAAATCTTTCTTGACTAGCCAATAATTTTCGTGTTACGCTTAATTGGACGCATAATTTAAAAACGTGATGAAGCCAGCCGCAAGCCTTTAATGATCTGGCGCCTAGGTTTATTCAAATTAAAACAACCGAAAGGAAAAAGCTTATTATAGCTCCTTATTTGCTTAAATATAAACCTAATACTGATTAAAGCAAACCTACATGTGGGATTTATAATTTATATACGCTGTTATACAGCTAACTACGGTACGAAACTTAAGGGGATTATTTCTTAAGTATTTTTATGAATTAAAGTTCCTATAAATATATGTGCGACTTCTAAGATACAAGGCGTTAAAGTTTTTAAAAAAGTTGTAAATCTAATCTCGATGGATAGCCAATGTTTGTTACCTGCGCGAAACAAAAGTTACAATTCATGGGCGAAAAAATAAGATTGTGCGAAGCAAATCGAGGGTGAACGGAGAATTCAAAATTTTTTGAATAATTCACGAATAATGTGAACTATTCACTAATTATCAAAATATAAATAAATTCTTTATTTTATCCAATTAAGATTCTATAACATCGGGCATCAAAATATTCTACTGACCCATAATATCCTTTTTGATTAAAAATTAATTATCTGAAGAAGACAATTGCCCAATTTTTTATTTTAATATAAATATATATATATATATATATATATATATATATATATATATATATATATATATATATATAAAATGAAATCCTCTTTTTATATTTTTAATATAAAATTTTGGAAAGACCCTGTACAAAATGCAAAAGATATTTTTCAAGTTTAGTAACAGATTTATGAAATACCCTGTATGATGAATATGTGAAATAAAATAATTTTCAACATTTTAAACACATTGTATTAAAGATATTTTTGAAAAGCCCAAAAAAGTTTATATGTATATGCATACCTTACATTTTAACCTTACTTTTGTTGGCCGGATATACCTAAACATCCTGTAAATAGAAATAAATTAAAAATTTTCAGAATACTCTTTTTTATTTAAAATATTTAATTAAAAACATATTGTTCTTGAGAAGAACGTTGTTTTATTGACAAATTTTGTTACACCCTGTATAGTGCACAAAAAATCTGGGCAATTTTATGTTTTAAATACTGTGTGTATATTCATTTGCTTACTATATACATGTACCATACTATATATGTATACCAGGAGTTTAACTAACACTGTTTTTTTCCTGAAGTTTTAAAACACCCCATATATAAAAACTATATTTAGACTAAAATTCCCTAATGTTTTCAATTCATATAATTTAATTATCTTTGAAAGATTCGCCGTATAATGCAAATGATCAAATATTTTTAAATTCCAGTATTGGTTTTGTTAACCACCCTGTATAATATATGGAAAATACTATATTTTTATATTTTCATAATAATTGTTTTTTTATGTAATTAAATTTTTTGGTTCAAATAAAATGTTATTATTTGTCAAATTTATATTTAATTATCACGCATACTAAATCCTAAATTCAATATACTCGGAAATTCGCGATTACTACAATAATTCGTAATAATTCGAAAAAATTCGCATATTCGAAAAAAATTCGAATTATTCGGAAAAAAATCGAATTATTCGAAATTTCTCGAATTATTCGAAATTTTTTCGAATTATTCGGGAACTTTCGAATAATTTGAATTTACGAATTATTCGATTCGAGTTTCGAGTCGAATATTGATATTCGATTTGACACGAATTATTCGTAAGTCTCGAATTATTCGCACACCCCTATCAAAAATACATTACAGAATCTGGGTCAGATTTTTTTTATTTTATTAAGTGATATTAAACTCACGATAGTAAATTGTTATTCCTGTCAACGTGACCCAGGTAATCCGTTTATCTTTTATTCAAAGTTAATTTGGCAAATATTTGTCCTTATTCACTGTTGACGTCTCGTGTCCATGATATTTTTTTATATTACTACCTAATTTATATCCGTAAAGAAATGTAAAATATTATAAATTATTATATAAATATATAACGAATAATTTTCTTTACAAATTATTATACTAAGATTTTAAGATTTTTATATTATTTAATGATTTAAAAAAGATTTAAGTTCGGTACTGGACATGACTTTTTAATGCGCACGTACCAAAACCCTCCGGTGAGCCTTAAGTGTGTTTACGTGCGCGAGGTCGTAAAACTCCGCAAAAGGCAACTGCGCTCTGTGTATCTAAATGTTAGATATCTATGAATAAAATTCGTCACCCTTATAAAACGAAATAAGGCGCTAGTAAAATTCTACCTAGATTAGATTTGTAAAGTGGTGTCCAGTGGGTACCACAGCCCATATTATTGAGAAAAAAAGAAGCAAGCCAATTATTTTTTTAATTTTTTTTTATTATTTTTTATTAATCAATTAAAAATGCAACTTTTGGTGACTTGTATTTTCTTTCTATCTAGCTTAGTTCTTGAGAAAAAAATTAAAGCAACTTCAAGTCATTCTAAAACGTATCCATAAACCACAAAAAATAAAATTTAAAATTACAAAATTAGCAATTTCGACTTTAGTAAATAAGGAAAATTTTCGATAAAATACACATTTGCTCATTAATTTTGGGGCAATAAATTTTATATTTTCTACTTTTGCTTTTAATATCGTTGTTGTCCATGGGTACTTTAGACAAAATTAAAGTGGCTTAATTTTTTTCTCAGAAACGACGCTAGATATAAAGAAAATACAAGATACTAAAAAGTTGCATTTTCTACTGCCTATTGAAAGGTCAGTGACGCACTTTTTCTTAATATTATTGGTTGCGATACCCACTAAGACGCCACTGGACCCAAAAGCTTTACAAGAACTTTATTACGTTAAATAAGTGTACCAAATTTGATCAAAATGGGTTAAAAAAAATTAAAAATATATTGACTTTTTTTGAAAACTTTATTACCCTGTATCTTAAAAATAAAGCAAGTCAGGATATATATTTATGGGAACTTTTTCATAAAAAATAAGAAAAATCACCCCTTTAAGTTTCGTAGCGAAGTTAGGAAACACCCTGTATATTTTTATTTATTTAACTCTTCTGTTTTGCGTATTTATTTTTTTATTTATTACAGTTGCGCAACTAGGCACTGGTTTTTGAAGTTCTAAGTAGCATAAAATAATTTTTTTTTTAGTTTAATAAATATAAACATTTTTATTATTTAATTTCAGTACAATACGTTATTATGGTATTAGATTGTCATGTATTGTTGATTGACTTTGCAAACATCATCAGTAAATATTGAAAGTATAGGAAAAGGTGAGCGTTCAGAAAAAATATTCCCGGCCATGACCAAAAAGTACATTGCCTAGCAACGACTTCTACCTACAGGAATAAAGCATTTTGGAGGTAATAAAACGTATTGGAAGTATGTAGATTTCCGTCCGATCGGAGAAAAGATAATTTTCATGTAGTGTAATTTTGTTTTGAAAGATTTTCATACTTTTAAATTAATTTTTAACATAGCCTTAAATAATTTAAACTGGATATACAGTGTGACCCAGGATAGGTGTTACAAGAAGACAAGTGACCAAAAATTTTAGAATTCTAAACGTCCTTTTGGGACACTGGTCGCATGGTCCAAAACTGATAAATACAAACTTTTACTCCGATTGGTAATATGCAGGGCGAGTTATAAGTTAAAATATGAAAAATGACCAAGAGTAAAATACCTTTATTTTTACAAGTAGAAAATTGTATAAGTAAATGTTGTAGAGAGTTAAATTTTATGTCAAAATTGAAAGTTGGAAAATTAAAGTAAAAAATTATTTTTGGTAATTTTCTACATTTTGCATTACCAGTTTTTGAAAAAACTTAGGTTTAAGCAGCAAATATTACAAAAATATTTAAAAGTATTAAGTTTTTGTTAAATTTTGTTTTTTCTTGCCCATTATTTAAGTTGTAATGCGTAATGGAACAAAATTGTCAATTACATTTTTTTCTCTCATGCCTTAACTTTAAATTTTGACATAAAATTCAATTCTCAACATTTTCTTATACAATTTTGTTCTATTTTAAAAATTTAAAGTAGTAAGTTCTTGGGCATTTTCATATTTTTAGGTATAACTCCCTGTATAATACCAAATGAACTAAAATTTTATACTTATTAGTTTCAGACCATGCGACCAGTTTTTCTAAAATTTCGTTTTAAAAATTAAAAATTTTTGGTCTATGTGTTCCCTTTTACCCTGTATACTGATGTTTAATAAGATGCAGACATGTCCGTTTCTACATAAAAACTTCTCATTTAGCATGAATTATGTTGTAATATGTCTTAAAAACAAACTTGTCATAAAGAATTTAAAAATGAAAAAAGTGAGTACTTGTATGTAAAATACGAAAGTTTATGGTGCTTTACTTATAAATTGGAAGTAAATGTGAGATTGTAAAGATGGGTCCACATTTAATTCATTCTGAAAGTGATGCCGCCAAGTACACAAAAAGCAATAAAGTAAACAAGCCCTTTTATGAACAATTATTTATTGCAGCAAAAACTATTCAACCCGAGTTTCTAGTACGACGCCACGTGCCACCGGTTTTATAGTAGGACAGAGGCGAAATAAGAGGATGTTTTTTAAGTACGTGATACGTGTTTTAGCAATGTTTTTTTATTATTTATTTAAAAATATGTAATCAGGCTCTGTCCGAGGCTATGTGCATTCGAAATTTATAAACAATAAATTAAAACACTACAAAAAATAGAGTGGTAACAACATCCTGCGTCATTCGATACACTAAAAGATTTTTTTTTTACCTAGAACGAAAGCTCCAGGGGCCCTATTCCACTGTTCATAAGCGCCTTTTTGTTTGCGTTTTATTAGTTTTTTCTTTATTTCCTCTAGGCTCTTATGAAAACAAAAAGGTCTTCGTTCGTGCATAGCCACCTTTACAAATTGGCGGACAACACCGCATTAAAATATGACAGATTTGTCAAAGTCAAGCATACTTTTTATCTTATTCAAACACATAAATATTAAAACTTTCTACACAATTTAGATTTTAAGTCTAAAGGTAAAATTAAAATAAACTGATCCACTAATGGTGTAAACCTAAAACCTAACTGATCTTCGCGGTAGAAACTAGGCAAGTTTGCAAAAGAGACAACCCACAATACACCAAAGAATTGCCAAAGAGAACCAGAGAACCTGCGAGTCGACTTAACCTTACTTTACAGTTTGAAAAAGTATATTATATTATTTCTATTTTATTATCAATATTAAAAGGATATTTTCCTCTGTAAACAACATGTTGAACATGATGTGAATTATTACCTAGTAACTGTGTTCTTTATCAAGAAGTAAGGTACCAAAAAAGGTATGTTTAAATAACCGTATAGATATTTATATTGTTTTGGTTTCAAATTTTTGTTATTTTAGCTTTTATCAGAGACTGTTAGAAAAATCCAGCCATATAAACAACATAATTTGTTACTACAACTAAGTAACTACAAATGACACGACAGGTAACCCTAGAAAGACATGAAATTATTGATCAAACCTCAAGACCATGTTCAGATAACAGACAAAGTAAGTCCTATAAAAATACCTTATAACATTTGGGTAAAACAATAAATTTTGTTGCTACGCTAATTAATAACTTGCTATTTTAGTTAATTTTATCATGAGTGCACTTTTTAAATGGGAGAATAAAAGCAACCGTGAATAAAATTTGCATTAAAAGTATACTAATATTTTCCTTAAATTATTACAGTTATACATAAGATACTGTCCAAGTTTCTTTAAAGAGGCTTTTACCTTACTTTGTATTCATGTCTTTTCTTGCTTTTACTAGTTTATTGTTCGAAAAACCTTACGTAACCTAACCTTAACCAATGATCTTTTCACAGGAGCAATATTCTCTTTTACTTAATGGATTTCACTCTTTCTTTTATAATTTATTTACTCTACAATGTCCTAAATTACTCTAATAAGTTGAAAAATGCAAACTGTATTTTATAGAAAAACCTACATTTGCTTATTTAAACCTAAAATTTGTATGTTTTTATTTTAGGTGAACAGATTGTAAAATTATTTGTATTATATGGAACTTACTATGATTTGTCTGGATTTAATTGCTTTTTGAAGCTGGAGAAGTGAATTAAGAATATATTTTATATAAACTGGGAATATTTTCAAGAGCCCATGCACCTTTTGCTAACCTACTTGTTTATAATGCAAAGATATTCTGGCACATAAACAACGTTTATTTACTATAATATACTTTTTTTATTGTAAGCTTAATAATTAAAATAAAGACGACAAAATATTATTGATTGTTTTTATTATTTTGTTACAAATTACAGAACCTTTATAATTTATATGTTAGTCACCTTGGGCTTTATTATTTTAATTATTGATCATTTGATATTATTCTTGAACTAATATGCAATGTTGATGTCTTCTGGCACGGTCCTTAGGGATATTCGTAGTCTTCTAGAATCCTACAAATAAAATTATTATTATTAAATAAAAAATTAAAAAAAAGACAAAAGTATCAAATGTTTTTTACTATCTTTGGGTATTTATATTAACTAATAATTGGTATGTACTAACAATTTACAGTAATTATCTTCAAGTGGCAGCAACTACGATTTTGACCAAAATTGGTATACAGGGGTTTTTGGGGCCCTGATCACGAATCCTAAAGAATTTTTATACGTTAATATTTCTGTTTTTAAAATATCCATCATCAAACTTGAAAATCGAAACATCCTCAATTTCACTATATTCCCCTTCTTTGCACAAAATTCTTGACATAGCACTAAATTGGCACATATTTTATTTACCAGCAAAAATCTTTTTAAAACCTCTTTTTTAATAGGTTTATGTCTTTTTATATTAATTGCAATTTGACGAAAAAAACGTTAAAACAGGTTTTTAAAAGTTTTTTATAAAATATTGTATTTCTATTAAGTGTTATATTAAGAATTTTGTGCAAAATGAGGGGGAATATACAGGAAAATGAGGATACTTCATTTTCAATTTTGATGATGAATACCTATTTCGAAAACGAAATGTTTCCCGAATAAAACTTCTTTCGGATTCGTGATCAACGGCCCAAAAGCCCCTGTACAGCAAATTATTTGGTCAAAATCGTAGTTGGTCCCACTTTCGAGACAATTACCCAATTTGCATAAATAAGACAATTTTTTTTAAATATTACTTTTTAAAACTAAAAAGAAATTGACCATAAACATTTTTTTCTAAATATGAGTTTAGTTTAATACTTACCTTAAGTGATATTTTAATATAGTTTGCTAATCTCCATTTCCAGTCTTTGTCCTAATCAATGACCCTTTGTCCTAAGCTAGCATTCTGTACAAGTACCCAACACTCAATAAAGGCATTCTTTTAGAAAGTATAAATGAAAGATGGTATAAATGTTATATGCAATAACTTGTTAGATAGTTACTCTTCCAAAGCAATAAGTAATTCTTCAGAATTTTTCTTTTCAATCTATATTTTGACAACTGATTTATTTATTTTACTCCAAATGAGCTTCAGGCTAACGCTTTCACGCACTTTTTGGTTATAGGTTATGTGATTTAGAAACTATTTTGCTTACAAATGATTATTCTGACTGCGGAGGACCATGTTAATTATTTATTTGCTTCTTGTATTTCAATTAAATTGTATACTTTGTTTTTAATAGCTTAGTTAACTGATTTTTTCAACTTTAATTTCACATTAAAGGAATTTCAGGTTATGTTATGACTTTGAATTTTGTCAGATGTCAGATGGTAATACAGATTTCTGTTTTATGACCGCCTGTTTTAAAAAACAAATGAAGGTTATTCGTTCGTTAAAAAAACAGATGAAGGTTATACGCTCCCGGAACGAATACGTTCAGCGAACGAATGAGTTCAATTTAGCAGAATTGAGCCCCTGGAATCTTGGTTCATGGGTTGGAGGTACGTCAAATTAAAATCGTTTACCAAAAGTTTTGCTATGGATTGCATGAGGCATCTTTAGGGATCTTTTCTTCGTAAGATTGGAAAACTTAAAGTCCCGCGTAACGTAGTAACGTAGCGAAACGTCGTTAAACAATTTTAATTTACCGCGATCTAAACCCAAGGCCCAAGATTCCTCAATATAATTTCTTGTATACCTCCTGCAAATTGTTTTCTTTCATTTTTAAATACAATATTATCTAAACTATAATATACGCCAGAAAAATATCAAAGAAGCGCAAAAGGCCAGAGGTTTACAACTTATAATAAACAATAGTGGTTCTACATAAAAAAGTACAAGGTGTGTCCTAACTACGGGTCGAAACCTTAAGGTTTAAGTCATTATATCGTTTTCTATTAAAAAAGTTTCTATAAACATACGTCCGCAATTACTTTGTTTTTGAGATTGGGCGTTAAATTTTAAAAAAAGTCGGTATTTTCTAAATGTTCTTAATAAGTATCCCGAAACCGATTAGGTAAGTTAAATTTTAGTAAAGTCGTTTAAAATAATAAGTCGCTTAACTAAGATTTAAAATTGTTCGCTACAGAGGCGTCTTCGTGGGCACTAAGCAACTAAAGATACAACTTTTCCTCGTCAGTGTTTTGTTTATATCCAGCTTCGTTCTTGAAAAAAAAAGAAATATAGTGGTTTCGTAACTCATTTTAAAAAGAATCCATAGACAACATTAAACAGAAAAAAACTTCGACACCAACTGGTCGCTTTGCTCATTTATTTACTCTAGGTCAAAATTAGGTCCAAATTGTTTATTTTTTATTATTAGTGTAAATTTTATGTTTTCTATGGATAGTTAGGGAATATAAGGCGCCTTATATCTTTTGACAAGTGTACTTCATTTAAACCATATCGTATACGGATATTTAAGATATTTATAAAATATCGACCCTAAAAAAATAACGCTTTGTATCTCAGAAACCCAGGAAATCCAAACATGGGTTATTAGAAAGTTTTTTTTTATAAAACGACATAAAAATCACCCTTTAAAGTTTCGTACCGTAGTTAGGAAAACCCTGTATTTACTGTTTACAAAACAAACCTACTCCGAAAAAGGAAATATAGAATAAATAAAAACGAGTTTAGGCATACTCAGCAGTTTTTACTTAAGTAAATACCTTTGTTCTGGAATGGCATAAAAATTTAAAAAGATGAATAAAGCAGAAACTGCTTTCCAAATATCGGCATCATTAGCAGAGATGCGTTGCTCAATCGAAAAACCTTTGAAACAATGTGCTGAGCGGCGTTTCGGGAGCGTAATAAGCCGGGTTCCCATCAAGAGCAAAGACGGTCTGTACAGGGTGAAAGAGAAACGTAAATTAATAAGAAACCGAAATATATTTAATTGATATTTATTATACCAGAAAAAAGTTCTAGATTTCAGCTCGAGGTTGTATTGTCTCCCGACGCAAAACGAAGGGAGACAATAAACCGAGATCTAAATTCTAAAATTTTTGCCGTGTATATTTTTTTGTGACGGTAAAAACAACGACTTAATTTTATAAAATACATATTATTTAAATATATAAATTAAGAAAATTATGTAAAATTTAAAGCTTTAAATTGGTCGGCTGTTGCATTTAAAACAACAATTAGTCCTTGCATTACCAAAGAATACCAATCCATAGAACTCCACAAGTGGGATTTCAGCGTACCCTAAAAATTTTTAGTACCTATCCTGACCAACAGATGGCGAAAGTAGTACGATGTCGCTTTGCTAATAGGATTACCATCAGAAATTAATAGCAGTCGCTGACGAACAGTCGGCCCGATCAGTTAGAGTGAGTATATGCGCAAAATTTAATAAAAATAAAATCCCCGATAGATGGACCCAGTATTCATAAGATTATTAAATTTATGATTTCAGAATAGGATATATCGATGCGTTTTTACAAAACATCGTAAGCGACATTCGCCAATTTTACGGGAAACGATTTTTTCTTCCCATCGCGTTATTTTTAAAGAAAAACCGAGATCTAAATGTTTTTATTTTAAATTTCTTCTTAATTTGAATTACAAAACAAACATATTTAACATTTAATGTCAAAATTTTCAGAATCTCCTAAAAAAAAGCTAAAAATTTTAAAATTCTAAACCTAAATAATAGTTAATTTTTAAATTTTTTATTTTTATTCAATTTATCTTAACAACGGTGGCAGACTTGCCACCAAATCGTCGATTTGTAGTTCTCTATTTACTTGCTTTATTTTTTTTTTGGTTTTTCGGTACTTTTAATTTATTTTTTGGCGTGTACCCAAATAACTACCATTAATTCAATGAACCGCCGAACCAATATAGATCATATCTTCATCTGAAATAAAGCCGTGCACTAATGTATGTACAAAAATAACTCAATGAAAAAAAGGTTTCCCGTAAAACTGACGACTGTCGCTTACGAAGTTTTGTCAAAAACCTATCGATATATCCTATTCTGAAATCATAAATTTAATAATCTTATGGATACTACCATTTATCGGTAATTTTATTTTTATTAAATTTTGCGTATATCCTCACTCTAACTGATCGGGCCGACTGCTAGTCAGCGACTGCTATCAATTTCTGATGGTAATCGTATTAGCAAAAGCGACATCGTACTACTTTCGCCATCTGTTGGTCAGGGTAGGTACTAAAAATTTTAGGGTACGCTGAAATCTCACTTGTAGGGTTCTATGGATTGGTATTCTTTGGCATTGCTATAGAAACCCAGAAAGAAATTATTAAATATCTGTCAATGTAATTTTTTGACTTGACAGATTTAAATTAACAGGTTAGATCTAAAAGTCATTGTTTAGTATACTAAAAAAACTATAGTTATATTGAATGCTGTAAGGTTAAAAAAATATTAGTTTTGTATAATAATGTATTCTAAAATTAAATATCTACCTTAAATTACATCCGGGAAGAAAGTAATTTTATGTAGTTAACGTTACACTTTAGTACCTGTGAACAGAGATAAAATGTCAAATTTTGTTCCCGTCATGGAAAAAAAAGATATGTAGGGTAGGGCGGGGCTAGTTGAGCATAGAGGTAAGTTGGGCAATCAAAATATCTCAAAAACGATCGACCGCACTCGAAAGCATCAAATAGCATAAAGAAGGGGTTGCGCGATTGGAACTCATTGTGCGGCCACTAGTGGTAACGCGGCGATTGAGAAAAGTATTCGTGCGCATTGTTTATTTTGTGATTAAAAAGTAAAATAATTGCAAGCCGGAACATTTTATCTGTGTTAGTTAAATGTATTCCGTTCTCAATCAGGTAAGTGGTAATCTTAAGTAAAATTATTGCAATTTTAATATGTATAAAGATTTTGGATATAATTCTAACCGGTTTTCTAATAAATTTACTTTTCCTTTAAAATTTCAGGTTGGGGTTAGTTGAGCTACAGTTGCCCAACTAACCCTACGGTTTTAAGTATAAAATGATTTTCTTTTATTTTAAATTTTTAGGATACGGACTTATACCAGTAAGAATACTAGAGTCTCCTCAAGATTTAAAAAAGGCTGCAACCCGAACTTTGTACAAGCAACAAAGAAGACGAGCTGACCTGTCTAACTTATAAATTTTCTCTGGAAATAGTTCGATCATACCCAAAGGCTGGTCCAAGGAAATTAGTCAAATCAAACAGAAGAGAAAAGCTGCAATTTTAACAGATACAGTAGACAGTACAAGAGAAGCAAAATAAAACTGCTTAAAAAGTTTAAAAAACGAAGATAAATTGTTAGGTATTAAATTCAATAGTTAAGCTAAGCTAGGTACGTTGCTGTTTTATTAATGAGATTTGTTGTTTTGTCACCATAAGAATATAAATATAAAAAGCAAATTGTCAAAATGTATTTTTATTGTAAACGTATATAACATTCAAGCCATGATTTGACTATACTTTTTAAGTGCTCCACTAGCCCCATACCCTTGCTCAACTTACCTCACCTATGGGGTACGTTGGGCATACTTGAATATCTACATTTAAATAGATGTAGCTCCTAAATTTGACTTATTAGAAAGAAATTACTATGGACAGTATTAATAAAGCATAAATTGCTAATCCATCAGTATGCATTATAAGCCATTAAGACTTATTTTTGAGGAGCTATAACTAATCAAGTGAAAAATTGCTCAACTAGCCCCGCCCTACCCTAATATCAAAATTCCTATTTTTAAAAGTAAATTTAAAAAAATTAAGATTATTTTTGTTAAAAAATACATTGCTATAAGAATATAATACAGGGTAATTTTGACCCATTTTGATCGCCCATAACTTTGGATTTAATAAAGTTATGCGGTTTTGGCAGAAAAACTTTGAGTTTTTAAAGTTTTTTTTCATATCTTCGTCATTTGGTTGTGGGACTTCTTAAGCAAAAATAAAAAGTGGCCGACAAAATAATAAATTTGTTTACCTCCAAATAAAAAAACTGTAAAAGTATTGCTCTTTAACAATAAAAACTTCCTATATACGTGTTTACAATAAAAATCAGATACCTCTAAAATTAGTTTTGGTTACAGTTTAATACACGGTTCGATAGTATTTTTATTAAATGGAATTTATTTTAAAAAATAATGAATACATAATGATTTTGGACACAGTGACTCTGATCAGAGTTAGGTAGCATTCGAATACTCGGTATTCTAATTCGTATACAGAATACATTTCGCTGGTATTCAAATATTATTCGAATAGATTGTGTGTTTGGAATTCGGTATTCGGTTTAATACTTTTTTGGTCAGTATTCGGGAATTTGCCCAAACAGCAAAAACTTTCCATTGAGCAATCCCCCATATAAGTAAAGCACGGGTCTCGCGATGCTTATGTCCGCTCGACAGCTTAACCATTGTTTGGTAGTGTATCCCAGCTCTGCAGCAAGGTCAAGAAATAATGGCGACGCATGCTTTACTTATATGGGGGATTGCTCAATGAAAAGTTTTTGCTATTTGGGCTGTATTCAGAATACCGTTTTTCAATGGTAGTATTTAAATACTTTTTTATTATTTGACGAATACATTTTTTAAATATTCCAATACCGACATGTGGTTAGCAGTCCTGAAAACTGTGATTCAACACAGATTTTTTTCCATCAGTATTCTTGGATACCAAATCCTGGTATTCGTAAATACTCAGTATTCGAATACTTTTTTTCAAAATATTCGAATATTCAGTATTCGAATAGTATTTTTTCACGGTAATCGTATTCGAATACTGATTTTCAGTATTCGACATAACTCTCGCGTTGATCCAAAATATTTAGTTTTTAATTAATTAATAGGTTTAATTTAAGGAACAGGGATGTATATGGGTGCTGCGTGGGGTAAAATAGGTAATACTGAGATATTGCTGTAAGATGAAAATACTCTCCTCAAGTCCCTATTTGACCATGCGGAGAAATGGTTTCTATTTATTTTCGCGAAAATCGTACATTAAATAAAAAAAGTCAAGAGACCAAATTTGTTTCAAAATAAATAAGAATTTAAAGTAATATTTTTATTTTAGAAAAATGCAATGGCGTACCATTTTTCTTAAAAAATGTTACCGACATTACAACACTGGTAAAAATTATTATTTTTTTTGTATCTCAAAAAATTTGGTGCATAGGAGGTGTCCTCCAAGTTTCTTAAAAATATCTGAATTGGTATAAAGGTTTTTATATGTATATATTTATTTAATTTTTAACACCACTTAGTTCAAAAACTAAGACGTTTAGGACATATCTTCGCTGTTCTAACAAGTTGGGTCTTTCTCGATATTTATAACTTTTAAAGAGAGTGGTTTAAAGAAAACTGGAGTCATCATTTTGGATGTACCGCTGGCACCAATATATTTCAGTTCTATCATTTGTGATATAATACCAGGATGTGCAAGTTTGTCATAACATAAATAAGATCTGCCCTTGTCTAACAATGGGTATAACTTATTTTTGTCAAATATCGAGTTAGGCCCCTTTGTACTAACAACGACGATATGTTGATATAAAGTTTTTTTCTTATTTCTTATGGTAGAATCACCCCTTAAAGTTTGTCGGTTGAGTTGCTGGACACCCTGTATACATCAGAACTGTTTTTAAGTTCTTACCAAAATTTAAAAAAATAAAAAATAAATATATAAAGGAAATAAAAACCTTTATTAAAGAAATGAATAAATAAAAGTGCTTTCGAAATTATTTCAAAAGTTTAGTAGTGACATCCTGTATAATTTAAATTCAACGTCTTCTTAACGAGCTGGAAGACGTGCCATACACGTCAATTAGGAATCAATTTGCAGAAGATTCGATAAACAGATGGATATTAACTTCGATATTTACATTTAAATAATATAAAGACAAACACAAAAGCTCTTTCGTACACCAAAGAATGCTAATATATGAATAAGTAAAAAGGAAAAATGTATAAAGCATGTTTTTTAGTAAGCCAAGATATTAATTTGTGGGTGTGTAAACAGATATACAAATGTATGAATACATTAAAAAAACTGAGAATCACAAAATTACTTTTTGAAAAACCTTGGGTAATTAATGAGGGTTAAAAAGTTTGTTTTACGACTGTTTAAAAATATATAAATCATTAATGTGATTTAAAACAGGTAATATGGATAAATACCAACAACCATTACCCACAACGGTTATGAGGTGCATTAAGTTTGCATAAATAGGATAATTTGTATATGCTTTCGACAACCTCGTTTTCTATATATGACTCAAAGTCACTATTTTTAGTCACATCCCATATAACATTTTTTGCTGGCGTTGTACATTTAATTTACTGGCATTGCCAACACTCTTTAATGGCAAGGTATTGGCAAAAGGTATCACAAAGACGCGAAAGTGGGCAACTGGCCGTTATTAGGCCACGTGTTGCACATACAGTGATGACATCCGTCATTAATAAGTTATTGGCAAAAAATGCGTTTAAGATGATGGCATCCATCATTAATAAGTTATTGGCAAAAAGATAACAAAAAGACACGAAAGTGGGCAAATGCAGATACTCCCAAGCAGCAAGCTGACGTCTTATTGACGAAAATTGTCGCTTATACTTTTTTTTAAAAGCTAAAATGATGCAATATTTTATTTGAAAATTAAAATAGGAAAAAACTTCTTACTGCATGCAATTTCCTTGCAATGCAAAGTACCATCTCTCGGAACACTGTCCAACTTGGAGATGCAGATTTTTACACTAGCCGAAGATATTTCTTTCAAAGCTAAGTGAGATCACCTACCGCAGACCGCTCTCGAATTCTTTTCGTTTAATGGGTACGGTTTAGACGATAAAAAGCGAAGATATTGCAGAAACGTAGTAGTTTATTGTCCATTACGCCATCTATCGGTATGTCAAAAAACTATTAAATATATATAATATTTTTTATTAAAACGTCTTTAAAACTTCTAATAAAGTTTTAAACAAAATGTTTACAGCTCCTAACAGTCTACTTGAATATCTTGCCTTCTCGACTAGCCATCACCAATTAATCACACAACACACACTTATTAGGTAATGAATACATTTAATGTCTACTAAAAAACTCTTTTCTTTAAAATAGAAACTAAAAAGCTAAAAAACCACGTAGAAAACAAATGCACAAAGCGGTCACCTTCGGTCGAAATTAACGTAGCTAATTTTACCATTATTTTATTTTTATTCGCTCCAAAATACATAATAAACATTATGTTTGACCTAATTTTTATTTGCATGATTTTTAACAATAAAATGTTATGAAAAGGCCATTTCCTTTAAATTATGTAAAAAAACATAAAATAATGTTGTTTAGCTGCCATTATAAATAAAACAGATCAAAAAATTGCTTTAATGTTAGTTAAATACCAATGTTAATAATATGGTTTAAAAAGTATGAATATGCGTTGAAGGTTTGCCTTTAAAAATCCAATATTTATTTGCCCGCAACAAAACCGCGTGCTTTATTTAATCAGGATTGGTATCCCGCCATTTTTGTATGCTTGCCGGGAATTCGCCTGCATGTAAAATTTATTGGCAATTAAGTGTTTATTTAGGGTTGACTATTTAATGCGTATAAGATGTTGGCATAATATTGCCACCAATTGCCAATGCTTTACCATCAATGCTGCTTTACCATCAATGCCAATATGAAAAATGTACATTGCCGGCAAATAGTGTTTGCTGGGA